>JAQIWF010000609.1:0-17069 GCA_034694965.1 Ceratozetes gracilis
TCACAATTTCGAGTGAATGATGAGGTGGCCAGAGAGTTGCTCGCCATAGAGTTCCCGTATCTGTAAGTATCTCTCTCTCTCCCTCTCTCTCTCTCTCTCTCTCTCTCTCTCTCTCTCTCTCTCATCTGAAAATTGTGATATAAATTCCTGTGAATACTAATAATATGGACAGAATTTTTTCAAATGGATATAAATGTATACTTTTTGGTAAAAATTTAATGCGAATAAAAAAATATTTTCCATTTGGAGGAAAAGAGAAAATAAAAATACTGTTTAGGAGACCACTCAAGAGGAGCAGTGATTGTATGGCGAAAGCAATAAAAAATATTGTAAATTATGAGAATCGCTGTTAAAATGTGATTTTGCTTTTCGATAAATACTGAGTTTAACTGATTAGAGACAAACTGTGACTCGAGTCCAGTGAAGACTTGAAATTTATTACAAAAATTATCTTTATTTGTGAGCATTTATTTTAAAATAAACTTCACATTTCTTCTCATCTATGAAATTATTCGCTATATTTATCCCAAATTCGTTCTGCATTTAGATATAAACTCGAGAAATATGTTTGATATGAGTTTTTGTGGTTATTATGGCATCACATCTAATATCAAATCAATTCTCATGTTTTTTGGAGAAATATTGAAAATTTGATAACAATATTAAGTGTTTGAGTAATAATTGTTTGAATTAAATGGCATTTCGTAATAAATGCGGAAAATATTCCATTGTTTTGACGATAAGAAGACAAGTAATGATTGAGTTTATCTAATATACACTTATTGTTAATAATTTCTTTGACAAATTGCAAAACAACTTTTAGTACAGTTGTAGTACTCGATAATCAATATAAAAGTATTCCTTTTATTCTTCCCTCTCCATGAGTCAGACCCTTCTCTTCATTTATCAAGTTTAGTGAGCTAGCTAAGTAATGAATTTATTTTTTCATTTGAAATATTTGATAAAATTGTTGATAAGAACTGAAATCATTAAATAAAACTGAAAATATGTGCTTAAAATTAGTTTAAATGCTTGAGAATATCAAATAATCCTGAGATTAAATTGCATTCAAATAGCAGTTAAGAACCTGAATGTTGAGGAATCGCTGAGAATATTGAGAATCCTTTGCCTCTTATCTATGAATTCCTGTTGAAAATGTCGATACAATTGTTTGTTTTTCAAATGTAAGTTAGTTTAAGTTAATCCTTGGTTTCAGTTAAGAATACTTTGGAAGCTCTGATTATTACTGTTTGTGTTATAACTTTTCATTCATTTCTCAACACTTATCTCATTCTCAAAGATAGTGTCACTTCAAAAATGCCAATCAATTAAGAGTTATTGAAGTTATTGAACGTATAATAAGGATATTAAACATTCATTTATCTCTTATTTGTCTTCAAACAAGTCGACAGTCTATCATCCGATCAGTTGACGAATGTCGGACCCAACAGCACAGCACACAATTGATCCATGAAATGAAAATAAAAAGATAATGACCACTAAATACTCAATTTTACCCAAACCAACAAAACTCCGCAAAATAACACACTTATTGACAAAACTTAGCAAATATTTAGACACAAAGTTATAGTGAATTTGATTCAAAAATGTTCATCAAATTGAATGAATTGTTTTCATGAATCGCTTCTAATCTCTTATATTTCAACAAATATATTAAATTTATTGATAAATAGTCGAGAATTTGTGAAACATTTATCAATTTATTGAATTCATCTTTTTGTTAACAAATAAGAAAATTTTGTTTTCATTTTTATACAATAAATGTTTGACAGAATTAAGTCAATTCCCTAAATGTTAATTAATTTCAAGTAATTAAACGCCAAATTAATGGCACTCATTAGAAGCTTGTCATTGATCACAATCAACTGCAAACGATACATTTGAAATGGTGCTAGTTGCAACAAAAACTCAAAGTATGATATGAGCAGTTCAATATACTTAAATTATGAGCATTTAAACCTTGCTCTATTATAGAATTGTAAAGAAATTTAAGGAGTTTTAAAAGTTTATTTCCTAACATGTTTTAAAAAGCTTCTTGTTCAATTTTATATGCTTTAATGTAATTCAATAATAAGTAACATTTAATGTAGAGATGTGTCGGATGTTTAGCCTCAATGACGACAAATTCGTGTCCCAAACACTTATCTTTAAAATATTGATTTGAAATAAATGAGAGACACATTTTCAACACTTTAATTGAAATTTGATTGATCAATTTGATCTAAAAGCATGAGTCGTTTTCTCTAAATTGATACTCAATAAGAAATCTGTTGACTAAATGAACTCATTTAGAGATATGTTGACAAAAATATCTCAATTTTTATTTTTATTCCCTAAAACTGAAAACTAATTGATTGAGTGACAAGAATTTCAATTATGTAGTACTAGAGCTCAGGTTATTTACGGTCTCACCTGAAACATCCCTCTGTGACTAATGTAAAAATTCCTTATCGCAGAAATGCATAAATAAATAAACTTGATTGGGACTCAAACGAGCACATTTCAGCATCTAGGTCCACTAATTGTAATTAATGTCAATCTCATGTCAGGTCTCTTCTGACACAAATTCTACTTTAAATTCAAGTAAGGGTTTCGTGAGAGATGGGTATTACCCAAACCAAGAGGTCCTCAGGTTTTTTTGCAAAACTTTATGCTTGACATTTGTAATAGATGCTCTTCCAACATTTTATTCGTTTATCTGCTTTGTGTACATGAACATTTAATTAACCTTAAGATTGAATGTGGTACTTTTTTGCTTCAATCATTCAGGTTTGTTGCACAATATACTCTTTTTGTATAATTGGCCGGGTATATTTCATTTGATTGATTAACTTTAAATTTTGTTAATTCAGCAAGGTTTATTACTTGCTTTAATTGAAATGATTTCATTTCGTTTATATTGGAGGATAAAGTTGAGATTTTGTGCGATAAACAAATTGAGAGGAGCCGTCCTGAGCACAGGATCTGTCAGTGTTGAGGAAAGTGAGTATCATTTGGCATATTTAGTATGATTTCAGGGCAGGAGAATAGTGTTGTTATCACAAACCAATCGATTGAGTGCTTATCAAACATTCAAATAAATCATGAAATTATCTGAGAGTCAGAAATAATTGGTGACAGATATACATGTTTTCGGTCACATTTTGCTCAATAATCTGTGCGAAAGTCAGTTATTAAAAGATAGTGATTGTCATTAAGAGATAATTTAATAATAATTAGTTTTAAACTCACAATAATAAGAGAAATCGTAAACTTGTTTATTGCGATTACAAGAAATATAATTATTTAAAATATTTTCTCAAATAATTATCTGATTTTAATGACAAATATTTTTTAGATTAGAAAACTTGTTATGTTTTCATGCATTTTAAAAGGCATACGATTTTTGAAATAATTCACTAAAAAAAGCGATTTGTGAGCATTTAGTTCACTTGAATTTCATCTCTAGTGGCAGTTATTTATCTATTTATTGCATGATTACAGAGTCGGCACTACTATTATTAAAAAGAGAAAAATTGAGTAAAAACAGAGAGAAGTGAATGCATTTTTGACAGTAATAAAGGAAAGTACAATCAATTGTTGCGGTAAACTCAGCCTCTCTCACAAGTCATAAACGAGCACACACCAAGCTCACTCAGCTAGCCTCTTTTACTACCTCTGATGAAATATATGAGGAGGTAATCATTCATGGTGCAATCAACATAAAGACACGCATGGTAATTAAAAAAAGTAATTAAAGCATTTCGAAAGGAAAGTATTATGAGAGGACATGCAGTTGAGTTAGCCTTGGTGATTGCGGCTGAGAGCACAGATACCTCGAATGTATTGTTTGGCACGTTTTCTCACAGATCGCCAATTAGAAGGCAGAGCAGAAGGACTGACATCGATCTTAAAAGAGATAAGTAGAGAGAAACAGCCCAAAAGAGTATTGAGTTGGAGTGAGAGCACAGCCACACACACCACACAAAAAGGTGATCTCACGGCTTGTAATTGAATCAAAAAATCGCGTCATAAAATCAGCGCACTTTAAACATATAATTAAGTCGACGTATAAGTCATAAATCACTAGTTTTTTGCACAACAAATCTCTGGCTATTATTGTCAGTCGTTTAACATGTTTTAGGACTACCTATAAAATAGGAATCATTCATACAAACGACTCACTCGATTGTAGCGAACCTTTTGTTGGGAAGAATTGCAGAGAATATCACTTTTGTTACACTTTATTACACTTCTCACAGAAATTACAATAATTTTTGTTCGAAGCAATCGATTAAATGTTAATTTCAAGTCTTGTTTTTTGCACGAATTTTGCAACGAATCGATATTTGAATTTCAAATTCCTATCAGTCAGTACTGCCCGCACTTTAATGACCTAAATTAGTCTGTGCTCTGGTCTGTGCTCAGTTCCCTCTTTACTCGCCAACACCTTGAGGTGAAAAGAGGATGTCTTTAGTCTCTGTCTTCAGTGTTGGTGTGAATTATTTATGGATTTGACTCAACACAGGCTTAAAGTACTTCACAATTGTTGAAAAGAATATAAAATAAGAGATTTACAACTTTTCAATAATTCTTATGCCGAGAGAAAAGAAATTTTTATTTTTCTCTTCTTATGACTTTGGGTTTGAGATTTGAATTCCGCTGTGAAGACAGACCAAAACCATTGCTCACATTTACATTTCTCCAGAATTTTGCCTTTTATTGAGCAATAAATTCTCATTTTATATGTTTTTAGAGTCCGATGTTTGAGTGTGAGCTCAGTTCAGAACTTTTTAGCCATCATTTCCCCACTTTTTTGTGCAAGTTTATTGAAGAAACGCTGACTCGTGAAAAATATAATAAATTATTTTTAATTACAATGTAAACACAGCGTGTAATCCAAAACCTTTCCTAAATTCATACCAACTTTTATTAATTTTAAAGCTCTAACTCTGCTCTTAATTTTTGAATAATTGTTGAGAAAAATGGGCACAAAAGAGAGGGCAGAGAGAGTGGGCGCTCAACACATTCACTCTTTGGCACTGTTGGGATCGCCACCGATATTTGTTTCTCGCAAACAATATTATTGTAAAACCACTGCCCTTTTAATAGGATAAAGAATATGTTTATAGTCATGATGGGTGAGTTATATTTATGAGCAATATATAGCCCCAGGTCAAGTGTAGTTGGAATGTGGAGTCCTGGCTAATCCTCTGGTCAAATGATTCGATCGATAATTTTTCACAGATTTGGTTTTTTATCAATTGGTTGTATCGGTGATTGATAGCTGTGTTAATGGGTCCGCCCTCACAACCCCTCACAACTTAAGTTGGAATAGCTTTCATCATTCAAAGGTATTTACTTTTTTCCAACCTCTGTATGAGCTTTACTGCACTTCACAGCGGATCCTCTCCTCTCTTCTCACACTTGATGTGCAGTTAGTGTTGGGGTTGTGTGTGAAGGGGACACCCGTGAAGGGGACACCCGTCCAGTTGAGCGATCGCTGCTTAAGGCCTTACGGCTATTCTCTGTTTGATTCGAGAAATTCCTGAAATAATTTTTGGCCCCTCTCTTAGTTAACTCTGTCATCGCATATATTTGGAGATAACATTCCCTCACATATAAGAGTTAATTATTAAAAATTCACTTCAAATCAAATTATAATGAAATTAATATTTAAAATGCCATTAATTTCAGGGTTTTCTAATCTATCATAATTTCAAAGAATATTTTTGCACTTTTGAGAACCAGAATACACTTAAGAATAATAATTAAAGTGAATTAAATTGCAAATAATTTGCTGATATATTGTTAAATGGCTTATGATATTGAATTAAATGAATTTGGCAATAATCTTGGCAATAATTTGGACCATAATTTTCACTTTTAAATTGGTTTAAATGTTGTAATATATTCAGTGAACTTAAATGAGGAAAACGCGAAATAAATTCAATAAAACAGTTTGAATGGCAATAATTTGAGAAAAACTGTTTTCGATGAATAGCTATGTGTGTGCACTGCATAAATCAATCACATGTTGAGTAGGGTTAGTTAGTATTCAGATTTTTTAGCTATGGCACAGAGTCTAGGTTTGCACACCTGTGCTTGGAGCTGCCAGTGCCAGCAAATTATATTGGACTCAAACAGACTTAATCTCATACGTTCGCAGATTTTCTCTAATTTATGGCACAGAGAAAGTCAGAGAAACAGTTCCTTAAGTTTTTTGTGGGCAACAAAAATAAGATTATCTTTTAAAACATCTCTTAAGACAGAAACGACAGGCCTTTCCATAAGAAAAAGAGGAATAGAAAAGAATAAAAAGACTTTTAAGACAGACTTTAAGACAGTTTGATGTAAAAGACTGAACAGTATATCAGAAGCCAAATACCTTATCGTTCATTGTGTCTCAGCACAGGTATAGGCATTGCTGTCCGATTGTCTGTTGCAAAGGAATGTGTTTGACATGTAATGGAAACAAGTTTTCGGTTATATGTATGCATAGGAATGGATAGGTATGGATAGGTATGGAAGTGGGCCTAAATCTGTCTCTATGTGTGAGGTTTGCTCAGAATATTCTTTTTCTAAGGAGTGTTTCCAATGTTTGAATTTTGACACTTTGAAAGGCAAACATGTTTTACACTTTTGTTTAGGCCAACAGTTTCATTGTGCTGATCGGTCAGAGGGCCGGCGCCGCACTCCGACAGTCTGTGTCCGCATAGAATTAGTCACCAAAAGTGTTTTGTGTGCCACAACTGGTCACCAATTTTCGACTCGTTTTAAATTGACTGACAATTTCAAAAGGAGAGTCATTTACAAGTGCTTGAGTTCGTGAGCGCACAGGTATATAATAGTCTGAAAAGTCGAGCCTCTCGTTGACCTAAACAATTGAATGAAAGTCATTGTATTCTCTATTTATTCTCCAGAATTGTTTGCAAATCGAATAAATAGTTTAATTGAATAGAGAGTCGACAGTGAGACGAGTGAGTCGACTATCGAGAGCACAGACAGTGCTTATCCTTTCAGAGCTATCCCATAGCGAATCAATTGCCACTTAAGACCATATAATAAGGTCTTTCACTATTACGCTATTTCTGTTTACTTACCATTTAATACAATTTTTTGGTTCCGAAACACTATTTGATTGTTTGATAGCATTATAGCGAAGACCTGTTTTAGATAGCGATTCAATTGTATATAATATCAGTAATAGACAGGTGTTTACTGACTCACAGACACTCTTAGAGTGCTATCGGGCTCTCAATGCAATAATTTAATTGCAAAACGAATAGGTGGGGCAAACATATCGCTATTATTAATAAATAAGTCTAAGTGTTATTTAAGCAAATAATTTGATTACGATATCGATTCATATCCACAATAAGCCTATGATTTGAGATCAATTTCAAGCACATTCTCATCGATAAAATAGCCTTTACTTTGCGCTCCGGTAGAACTTAACGCCATATCTCCAACAACAGTGAGTGACTGCTACCGAAAAAAGGTCTCTGAATGTGATAAAAGAGGGGGAGGGGAGCAGAAAAGAGTCGCCTTAACCATAACGCCTATACCTGTTATTAGAACCATTATCTCATTAAAAGAGAGACAGTCTTATAATACTAAAAAACACACTCAAACAACTGATACACCGACTGGTCCGACATCAATGTACACATGACGGCGCCTGATCTCTTGTCTAAAAGTACTCGACCTGAGCATTATTGTGGCGCCTCTCCTGTATTAAGACATCTGATTATATTATGTGATACCAGAGAAATGTGTATTTGATTTCATGCTTTAATATGTGTTTTGTTAATACAGTTATGGATAAGCGCTTCAATTCATTGATAGGGAGAGACACTGATGGAGAAGAGCGGACACCAACCATATCAGCTCAGATTCATTTTAATGCATACTATGGCTCAGAATTTCTAATTGTTTTTACGATAAATTCAAACTAAAAACACTAGACAGTGATATGACCAGGGATGCTCAAAGGGAGGAGGAGGAGTTAGGTCAAACCCCCTAGACTCGACTATCATTTACCCCTAATATTAGACAAAATGTTGATTGAATTTTAACTAAATTAAAGCAAATTTAACCGAAAAACTGCTATTTTACTTAAATTCAAGGACAGTATGACGTTTTGGGTAGCATATTTGGCCGCCATGATTCCTAGATGACATCCTAGATTCCCCCTGAGAAATTTTCTGAAAACACCCTCTTAGAGCCTATGGAGCCTAGACCTTCGGCATCCCTGAATATGACTATCATATGAGTGAGAATTTTTAGCATCATTTTATGTCTCCTCGATTATCCCAATTGAAATCATTTGATAATTTTGTTTTTGCCCACAACTTATAAATATAATTTTCTCAGATCTTCAGATTACTCCGCACTTAATGATTGTGTTTTGCACTCATTTGATGCTTATAAAAGACAACTTCATATCTATTATCCGAATAATCATTTCAGGAAAGACTCATTAATGAGTCGTTTAATGAGATCTGAATCTAATCTCATTAATTAATAACTAATATTCAAATACATTACAAATAGTTATTGATTATCAAAAGTTATAAATATGACCAAAATTTATCATTATTTTAGTTTTGAACTCTTTTTACACTTAGATTCGGATGAAAACTATTTAAATTCTTAATTAAAATCTGATAATAAGTTTTTATTAATCTCTTGAATTGATTGAACAAATTTCTATCAATTTGTCGATATTTTGGGAAATTGTTGTTATTATGAAAGCTTTCTTCAAATGATAACCAAAACTATTCATTTTGTGAATCAAATTAAAGGCCTGTGTTTAGACTTCGCCTTCAAGGGAGGCCTTCTAACAATTGTTAGTGGAATTAGTTTATCAAAAGATACCATAAATGATAGGCTATTGATAGTATAATAATTCATATTTTCACCATTACTTTGAGAGATAATCGAGGAAAACAAGAGATTTAAAAGAGGAAGTTTATTGTATGGAGTAAGAGAAGGTGAAAGGTTATCTCTGGTTTGTTGGCTCGTCATCACTCACTCTCTCACTTCTCTCAATTTGGACAAACATTTCTATGAATCGAAAACTAATTCAATAGAAATATCATAACAAAAATAATTACCAAATATTAGTTTCATATTATCTAATATCACATAAACTTCTTTGTCGTAAATTCTATACTTTTGTTTATTTTCTTTCAATTATTAATAGATTTAAAATTTATGTCAAATTTAATTGATTCCCATATTATTCATCATTTCATTTGAATTCTATAAATAATTTCATTGTAATCAAAGTTTATAAAAAAGAATAATTGATTGTCTCTAAGCAAACAACCATGATAAATGAACCAAAAGGAAGTGAAAGTCAGGAATCCACAGAATACGATACCTAGCTTCTAATTTGACATGTTTTCATCAACAACAACAAAAATATACAACCAATTGGTTATTCAAAATAAAGTCTCTCTCTTTCTCTCTCTGCCTCTCTCTCTCTCTCTCTCTCTCTCTCTCTGCCTCTCTCTCTCTCTCTCTCTCTCGCACTGATAGACAGATAAAAACAAATTTTCAATTTTGCAAAACAGTTATGTGATTCGCCTGAGAAACAGTTGAATGAGTCTCTGATCGGATAATGTTTGGCAAAGGAATAAATGTTTGAAAGCAAAGCACATATTTATGTAAATACATCAGAATTAGTAATACCGACTAAAACCAGAACTGAACAGAACTGAACTGAACAGGACTTATATGTTATGCAAGTGTTAAATATTTATTTTTATTTGGTTTTATCAATCATTGAATTAGTCATCGATTAAGACATTGACACAAATAATGAATTGATATTCGAGTAGAGCTATAATTAAATCATTTAATTCTCCAATTATTTTAATGTATTTAAAAAATGCAATTTTTGTTAGTTTTAATGTTTGGAGATTCAGAATAACCCAGAATGGTTTGGAATATATTAATTGATAGATATTGTCGACTCTCAAGTGATTTTTAATTCAAATTCGTTGTTCGCTTATCGACGATAAGATTGTTTTAACTCATTGTTAAAAGGCTTTCAATGATTTCTAATGTTTTGCAGTATTTGTGTCGACAGAAAATTCTGTTAAAATTAGTTTTCATTTAGTCTGTGATTAATAATCACTGACTATGTGTTAGTTTTGTAGGAACAGAATGAATGGTACAGAATAAGTGTACTGGTAAACTTTCATGAAAGCATTGTCATGTAAACTGATAGCACCAACTTTCTCGGGTTATGATGTCGACCCCTTATCGATACCCATTAGGCTGTGCACAGACTTTTGTTTATTTTCATCTCCAAATGTGGTATCGATTGTAGAGAATCATTCGGTTCGGTGTTTGGCTTTTAACTCAATCATTAACAGACATTCCCATTGATTTCTTGACTCCAATTTCTCTTCTCAATTGTATACCATTCGGAGCCAAAACATTATGAGTCAATTGATTATGAATTGAGATTAACTTTACTCGAGTCTTGAGTGTATGAGTGCGATAACATAGGCATAAACCACACAAATATAAGGACATAAAAAAGTGGAAAGACATCCACCGCTGAATAAAGTGATTTTTGATTACAGGGATCACCCAATTATTTATAGGTTCGACAACTTCCTAATTAACCGAAAAATATTTCTTTGGGTGTCTTTCATAACAAAATGAATTATCGGAAGAATTTGGCGAAAGAGTAAAAGTGAAGAAATGGTATATTATATGCCATTGTCTTCAATGAGACTGTTTTAGCCACTCGTAGAAGAGTCGGTGTTAGTGAGCAGATGGAGTGAGAGAGTGTAAGAGAGGACAGGTGAGGTGTAACAGTTGGAGTGAGAGAGCGAGGAGAGAGTGGCTGAGCCTTTGGGCAATGAAATTAATTTGAGTGCTGAGCAAAAACACTACTACTTTGCGTCTAAAAGCCGATTGCGAGCGACGGCGGCAAAAGTCAAAAGGGAGCTGAATATAACATATTAAGTATTTTGAGAATAATTAGCTGTTACTCCTACCACACCTCTCCTGTGCTCTCCGCTCACTCTATTTTCCATTACATTTTAAAACCTTCTACTAATGATTTTTTTATTTTTATACTCATTTTTTTGTTGTGAGAAACTTCACGATAGAGACGAACGCTTTAGAAAAGACCAGAGTTGTGAATACCGGGCGGCCCCTAAAAGCATAGGATATTAGTGCCTGTGTGGTGTGCATATGTATGGTGTGAATAGGACGGGTCAGCACAGGTTATACAGTTTTTGTGTGATATAATGTTTCAACTCTAATAAATCACAGCAAAAAATAATATATTCATAAGCGCTGGTTATTTGTTGTGTTGAAAACACAGAATTCCTCTCTATTTAGTATTCAGTGTTTTCCAAACAATCACTAAAATTGTATGAAAACAAGTTTTTCATCATTTATTTCAAATGAAAGGGAGAAGAAGTATCAGAATAATCGTCGCTTTTGTTGTTGTGCAGACACAGCACAAGTCAATGGACAGACACGCATTCAACGGACAGACATGCGAACAGTAAATGAGTAAAACGAGGATTAAAATTGAAAAAATTCAATCTATAGCACAAACAAGAGATACCCGAAGACATGAGGCATAAAAATTTAAAATCTAATAACTCGTGAGAGTATATAAAAAATAAATGTATCGAATCGTTAACATTTGATCGCTTAGATTAATAGTCGACACAAACTTGTGATTAATCATTCATCTCATACCAGAAGAGGATTATATCGAACAGAGTGTGGTGTAAGACTAGATTATAACGATGTTACAGCACAGGTATGCATCACTACAGAGGTGTCCATCCCATGGTCATCATATAGTTTCCCTTTTCCAGGAGAGTCAACAATTTGAGAAGCATTTATGTGAAAAGGGCCGATAAAAAGAGGTGGAGCTAGCTCCATTTAAAATAATTTTTATTAATGTTTAAACATCAATCGGAGAGCATAATAAAAGGTTTACTAGGTTGATTTCGCATAAAAGATCCTCCCATCACATTTAAAGTATGTGTGAGCTTGGGCGTCCCTGAATATTACATAGTAGGAAAGATCAATTTTTAATAATTTTCGTTGATACCTAACTTTCGTTAACTGCTTGGGTGGCCCTAAGGGCCTGAAATAGTGGTGCAAAGCACAGCACTGGTATTATGCGATAGAATATAAGCTGTGCTTACATTATATATGGTGTGGAAGAGAATGAGTAATGCGAATATCATACACATCATGCGGTTCGCCGAAGGTTTCAATTTTTTCCTCTCTTTATATCTGTGCGAAAAGTTATGCAATAGAATCAAAAAGTCTGAGCCCATGCATTAGAATTGAATACCTGTGCGCTGTACAGATAATTAATAGATATCATTGTCAGCTAAGATGTTTTAATGAATGATTGCAAACTTGATGAAATATTCCCAGTTTGGCAGCAATTAACACAAAAACTCACTGCAAAAACCAAAGCCGCCAATCCTTTGACAGCCAAGGGGGTCATCATATTAGTAGATTTCCAATAAACTTTCAATATTTTTCATATTCTAAGCAGCGAAATGAGCAAGGTTACTCAAATCTATTAAACATTGGAGACGATTAGATTTGAATATAATTGGATTCAGAGTTTTATCAATTTATCACTTAATTGAACAGAAGTACAAAGAGTATGCGAACAATTAGAAGTAAGATAACTGATAACTGTTAACTGATCAGGTATGATTAGACTCAAATATTTAAAAAATTGGAGGTTGGAGATTTTAATTTAAAATTATGATTAGTTTGATTGTGCCTGAAGTGGCCGAACAGAGCTAATGGTGTGTTCATAGGATTACACTTCAATTTTTAGGTTAAATTTTTTTATCGGATCCAAGAGTTGGTATATTTTAAATGTAATCTTGTTTTGAAGGACTGGCGAATAGCTGCTGGCAGTGCCCGCCCTCACTCACTCGTCAGCATTAGGCGAGGGTATGCTAGGGTAGCGTCATAATTTCGACACATGCTCAATGGGATCGGTGGGCCACCAGATTTGATTTGTTCACCAGTTGTGTAGTGAGTATCGCTTATTCCGTTCACTTATTCTGGTGTGTACTCAGAGTTTCAATTCATAGACATTCTTGACATCAATTCATTGATCGTTTGTTTGCATAAAAGTATTGAAAAATTAAATGAATCGATGAGTGACCGATAAAATGATTTTTCTAATCAATACAATGCAAGACCCGCGCAAACAACTCACTATTAGTCCGCCGACTGTCCAGACCAGGCCTGCGACTGACTTCTCTATCAAAGCAATAATGGGTCGGACAACTGATTCCGACCGGCCTTCGCCCCAAATGGCCACTACGGCAGAATCTGTCGACACAGACAGAGAGAGTCCTCAGCAAATATCCAAAGGTATGTCCACTCATTAGTTAAGAATGTCTTTCAAATCAAATTTATTGAAATCATTGTATTTTATTGACATGAGGTTCAAGTAATTGATCCCAACTATTGTCTCTTTCCTATTGCCTTCTCAGATGATCTTTCAATGAGTAACTCAAACAAACATTTCCTGCATTTGAGTTGCATTTTATAACTGAGTTTCAGATTCTATTCAAATGTTGGCTCAAAGTAACGACTTTTAGCCCTTTTTGTAAAATTGATTGTAAATCGAAACATTAATTAATGCATAGCTAATAACCGCTCAGTTATCAATATTAGCCATACCGGCGCTAAACAATTCTCTATCGAGTTAACCATCTGATGACTCGGACATCAAAAAGCAGTTTATATCGAAATACAATAGATTTAAATGTCAGTCACCGCCACTATCGCCCGGTTCTCAAACAGATTCTGTTAATCATTAGAAGAGAGTAACCAAATGTAAGCCTTCAATAGACAGTCGCTGTTCGACAGTCGGACACAAAATCAGCCCTTCATAGAGAAGGTGTCGGCGCTGTGATTACACTAGTCTTTAGTTCTTGTTTAAAGTAGGGTTAGCCAGGCTCTTTGGTCTGAGGGATATCTTGAATATATGAAAGCACACATTTTTAGATTTGCTTCCCTTTGGGTAACTCTGGTGTAAAGTATTTAATTTGTGGCACTTTTTGTCTGCAATGCCATTGAAATACATTTTGTTATTTATTTGCATTTAATACTCAATTAATTATCGAATCAATTCTTCAATAGATTCTGATTATAATTATTAAAATTAAATGCCTTTCGACTCAATTATAACAAATATATTCATGTTTTTATGAACAGTGAAAAAATGTGGCAAATCTTGAGACAGAGATTCAAATCATAATAATATTATAATTATTTGAGGGAATGACAAATAAAATGAATTGTCGAGAAAATGGTGTTTAGAAAATGTGACTCCAGTTAAAACACCTGAAATAAAATGGCAAATGACTAAAAACTAGCATGACAACTTTAATTTGTCCTCTAAAAACACAAGGAGTGCTTTACCTTCATATCAATTGCTTTCCGAAGAGAAATAAAATCATATAAATTACAGACTTTTGGATATTGTGTGAAAATATTCATTTTATTACTCGATAAAATGTCACCAAAACTGACATGAACATTCCATTTCAGCCTAAATTGCTATAATGCAAAGGATTATATAAATTCTTAAAATTGTAATAGATTAATTGGTCTGGGAAACTTCTTGATAGAATTGGTGTTTTCAAGCTTGATAATTTGTAAATAGTGATATATCTGGGGGAAATCACCAATTGTTTATTCTTGTATAAGCATGTCTAATTTATCTGGATAGAGATTGAATCAAACATCAATTTGGGTAAAGCGGAGGAAAGTAATTGGATTTACATGTGTTTACATATAAACATCGATTTTTAAATGATCCGAATATTCATTAATTGAAGACTGAATTAAGTTACCATTTCAGTAGCTTTTATTGAAATTCCCTTAAACTACTCATTTTCATTTTGTTTAATTCAATAAATTATATATAATGATCAAGGCCATCAGAAAATCACCATTTGTCAAATATTTTTTTTTTAAATTTTCTCTGATTTTTGTGAAATTTAGAATTGAAGTCACATTGAAGTAATACTTTGTATTCATGATTTGTCTAGTTAAATCATATTGTGAATATAGAGAATATCACCTTCCTTGTTCAAATAGACATATTTTGCAATATTTTAATTTGATAACAATTTCATACATTCTTGTGAACAGTTGTTAATTATATTTAATGTTTAATATGATTAGTGATCAACACATTCACCACTCATACAAGTGTTAAGCGATGCCGTTCCCCATCGCACTCACCCATTAAAAAGGACTTTATATCGAAATACCATAGAATTGAATCGCAGTCACCGCCACTATCACCAGGTTCAGAGAACTACCAACTGGTCAATCATCGGCCCCCCAGTTCTGACCCTTCAGTGGACGGGAGTCGATGTTCGACAGCTTTATCAGAGACGACCACAACAGACAGACCTCAGTCAGAATCGCCGTCATGTCGTTCGCCATCGCCATCACCATCGACCTCATCAACAAAGGAGGGAAGTGCGCCCCCTTCAGCCCCAAACCCTTGTGCAGAACTGCTTAAACCTCGATGCAATTGTACTGAACTCGAACGAGTCGAGTGTCGTCTTGAAAACAAAGACCTTTGGGAAAGATTCCATGAGTTGGGCACTGAAATGATTATCACCAAAACTGGAAGGTATGACTCGAAGAATGCATAATAGATATAATTATGATTACCAGTAAATTGAGGGGAAAAGCAGTGAAGAAATGCTATCATTTTTTATGGCCCTTATGTGCAGTGATTAGTCTTATTTTCACTTAAAGCATACATTCGTTGCCTTAATCTCGTAATCAAAGCACTCATTTGAGTCACATATTGCTTGCAATAATAGCACAGAATAGCACAGCATTTAAAATAGAATATCTCCTAAATTTTGGACATTAGACAAGAGAAAAGTAACCTCTCATCTCATCTCTCATTTACTGTAATTTTAATTTTGATTTCTTTCTTTTTTAATATACACTAAAACCTTGTCTGCGATATAGGCCTTAAATGTTGAGATTTTTACACTTCTTTAGTACAATGCTATCAATGGTTGCGTCCGATGCATAGCATTGCGTGCAGTCATAGCGTAAATCTAGTGCTGAGAATTGTCACACCGAATGTCTTTTATGGAGTCTTACACAGTCTGTACACACGTTAGGCTTCTGTTAGGCTTTTCTGACAAAACATTTTTCATTGCACTTATAGGCTAAGGCCTGCCTACCGGAAAACGGGAGTCCATTATGACAAACACGAATTCATATACAAAATTTGCTGCCATTTATCTGAATATTCATTATATTTATATTTTAAGAATACAAAAGCGATGGAAAGTTAGGTTCCCTTCACTCTTACTATTCACACGAATTGTATACCTTTTTTCAATTTTCATCGCAATGAGTTTTGCCTCCATATTGGCCTACCTTTTAATAGTTGTGTCCACGACATACAGGAGTGACAACTTCTAAGTTATTTTACACTTATAAGAGAAAGAGTGTGTATAACAAAAAACTTTAGAAATATATTTCGCGATATCTGATAGTGTATTGTCTGCAGAATTAGTCGTCTATTGGCATAGAGTTGGTGTAACTCCGATCCCAAGCGATAGTCAAAAGTTCTCTCATCGCTCACAACATTCACAACAATTCTTTACTTTTCAAACGAGACTTTTGCTCTCCTTTTGTATACCAAATGGTTGGCCTTTTTTACTCAATACCCGAGTGAATCAATTCTCAAACAGCTTTAATAAAACGCTTTAACAGGCGAACAGTGCTCTGTTGTGCCCACTATTTGAACCAGTGAAATGCCTATTTTAAGGGAATCTATTCTGTTGTGTGTTTTGATAACATATTGCTTCTTAACTTCTGGAACACTATTGTCTACACTCATTGTGTTATGTATTAACGAGTATTGCTGTTAATAACACAATATTCGATGTAATAATTAATTTTTAGTTTAAATTATAAGAGAGAGAGAAAGGGAGAGAGAGAGCGAGAGAGAGAGAGAGAGAGAGAGAGAGAGAGAGAGAGAGAGAGAG
>JAQIWF010000610.1:0-17066 GCA_034694965.1 Ceratozetes gracilis
TAACACGTTAACCAGGAGTATTTCTACACCCAGCCCTTGGTGAAACCAGTTTTAGCAACTAGCTTAAATGTCCTCGTGATATTCAAATTTGAATAAATTTTTCCATACTTATAAATTTGTAAACATTGATTCCCCACATATTTTAATAAGAAATAGAAATTTTCAGTCTATAATTTGTAATTTTTATATATTCCTGGCTACTTAAGAACCATAAAGTCTATTACTTTTGATTTAATTGCATTTTTTAAATAGTAAATTTAATTTTTCAAGATACATTCCATTCTTAATTAAATTTATTGAAAAAATTGTTAGTTTGGTAAATTATTTCAGAAGAAGTAATGACTAAAACTAAAATTAAAGTCAATCTGAATAATCACAAATGAATCTAAATTTGAATAAATTAACTAAATTTTAAACATTCGCCACCTAATTTAAATGAACATTTTTGTTTATTATTTACGAATTTTTTATTATTTACGAATAACTATTTGTTATTTATACTAGTACTAGTACGAGTAAATTAATAAAATTGAAAAAAATTAAAAAAAATTTATACCTATTATATGATGTTCATTGATCATTTATCAATTATGGTTTATCTACATGTTTTAAAATGAGCATTTCCAATTGCATCTGTTAATAAAAATTTATCATGAATCACTATCTTTATTTTTAAGTAAAAAATAATATTTATAGTGTTGATCCAAAAGCTAGTTGTTTTTCTAAATATTTACATCTATTTTTAGCCAAAACCCAAAAAAATGTGCCGCCTCGCTAGGTAAGGCGAAAATTTATTGCCGAGCAAAACGAGACAGAAGGAGAGTGTCCACACTATACCATGTAGCCACACCTAACTCTTTGCCTAAGGTCTAGCCGCCTCTTAGCTACCTCTGTTTTATGTTTTATATTCTTTAGCTTCTCTAAGCTTTAGCCGCCAATGCTCAGAAGTTAATTGTGAACTTTGTGATTTATTTATAAATGTTAAGGTTAGCTAAATGAGTGGCTCAAGGCCATTTAAAAGGTCTAGTATATTGAGTTAAAGGCCAATTATGCTACAATATATAAATTTTGTATTTAAAATTAATTTTGTTAATTACAAACTGTCATTCAATAATTAGCATGAATTCCCATCTTTATTTATAAGATAAAAGTATTATTTATGGAAAGAAAAGGCTACACGTTAATTTTTCCAAGCTCCAATCATCTTTTGTTATCCTACAAATATTAAAATAAATCAAAATATTTATACTGTAATTCATTAATGTTTTATTTTTCCTGGTCATTTGATAACCAAAAAGTTAAACATTTATGGTAAAAATTATTTGTATGCTAAAATTCTAAATTATAATTTCCCAAAAACATTTAACAATCGAAGGTTTTTGGTCCATTTTTAAAAAATAGTATTTTTGTGCTGGTATCATGTAACTGTTTATGGACACATATTTAAAACTTTATTTCCCCTTCTACTGGGTATTTTATTAAAATTTAAAAATAATAAAGATCTTGAAAATTTAAACTGTAAATATTTTGAAACACATTTTATCAAAGTCTGGCTTAGGGATGAGGTTTGTTTGAAATCCCCATGATTGCCAAAATTTTAAGAATTCCCATTGTTGTTTCTGAGTAATAGGAAGGTAAATTTAAATTCTCATTAAAAAAAGTGACAAGGGGTATTTACAATTTTCATGATTGATAAAATTCTAAAGTGCCACCTGGGATCTGCTTTTAAATTAGTTAAATTTAAGTGTAATTTAAGTGTAATTTTAATAGATTAATAAATCAGTTAATTTTTAAACACTTATTAAAATTTCATTAATAATTGTTTTGATCCTACACATTTTGTAAAAATGAGCAATTCTAATTGCAATATAATTTATCAGGAAGTTTTATTTTTATTTAAACATAAAAATTAATATAAGTGATTATTATTATCACCTTCCATTTCTTCCAAATACAATTTATAATAAGTTATTATATATTATTATTAATAACCTTTCACATTTTACAATTTTCAGACTGTTATTCTTTAATTATTATGATTTCTTAACCACTTTATAACCAGATGTTTGACCTTTATGGTTATCCCTGAAGTTCAATTTTTGATGAAATCTTTATGATGAAAGTTTTAAATAATTATTTTCTAAAAATTAACTAGCAGCGATAATTTATAAAAAAAATATTAATTATTATACAAAAGGTTTTTCCCAAAAAAATCAAAAACAATTACTCTGATAGCGTTTGGTTTTCCATCCTATGAGTGAAAATTAATGTTTATAAAATCAGAAAGAGTATCAAGGTATTTTTTCTAAGCATTTACCCTGTTACTTTCATACAAAGTAATCATATGGGTAGGTATTTGACATCCTCTAAGACAGATTTTTTCGTAAATACCCCAAGTATTTTGCGAAAATTTAAAAATTAACTAGTTCTAGGACTCTCAAGGTTTTTAGCCAGGTATATTTTAATTAATCCTCTCCCACTCCTAAGGTTTGAGTTGGATGGCAACTGATTTTGCTCAATCAATTAAAATAAACATGTTAATCTACAAACCATTATTTATCACAAAATCCTATCTTTATTTATATATTGACATTATTACATTTGGGTTAACTCTACACCGTCCATTTTTTCCTAACAACTAACCTTGTTTTTTTTATTGATTATTAGCCCATCTGTAGATAAAAATTAATTTTATGAATGAAGGTTTAATTATCAAGTTACTATTCTCTTAAAGCTATTAAGTTAAATGGATAAAATTTAGAAAAAGATTAGTACAATAATCTTGGTTATTTTATCCAGGATTATTTGTTAACAGAATTTTAATTTATTGAAATGATTAACAAGACAAATTATTTTCATTTCTATAAGCAAAGTAATACATGGCATACATAGTATATTATTAGTTAAATTTACTCGAATAAATGCAGGATTATTTTTAAGATGTTAGTAAATTATGTTAATAAAAAATAATAACATGAAATTAATTTATAATTAAAGCCCATTTGGATAATAATTAAGTGATTATCATAAATAAATCAGAGTTTTATTGTTGAGATTGAATAATTACTATTCATTTAATAAGGAACATTGTCAATGACAAACTAATTTTTAACATAATTTCCTATCTTAATTTTATGTCATAATTCCTCTTCAAAAACTATCATTTTGCATTTATTGGTAAATATGAAATATCACTGCAAAATTCAAGAAACAAACTCATTTTTGTCACAAGATTCTTTAATTGGAAACACTCTTTGTCACATGTTCTACAAGCCCAATGAGACTTATATGGCTGTTTTCGTCATGAAGATTAGAATTCACCTGGATAGTTTTCATCGGCAAATGACCATGCTGATATCTGCTATCGGTGAAAGAAACTTCTAAAAGAAAGAAGAGTTCTAAAGATTTATTCTAAAAATTTAGTCATAACTCTAACAAAAACAAAATATTAGTCACACATTCAAATACATTCATATCATCTCAATGTAAAACTCAGAGTTAACTTCAAAATTTTACTAAAGTATTAAAATCAATCTTTAAAACTGTCTTTTCTTTTGGAAATTTCTTTTACCGCTAGCAGACATAACCATGGCCATTTGCCGATGAAAACTATCCAGGTGAATTCTAATCTTCATGACGAAAACAGCCATATAAGTCTTATTGGGCTTGTAGAACACGTGACCCAGAGTGTTTCCAATTTAGACACAACAGAGGTCTTTTTTCAAAACACTTATTTGAGTATCTCGTTAAATTAATTTATTGGAAAGAATTGCAAAATTTATTTTTTAAGATTAAAGTATCACAAATAATTTTAATGCTAAAATTGAATTTAAATAGTTGCTCAAATAATAATAAACATGTTAATTACAAACTGTCATTTAATATTTATCATAATTTCCTATCTTTATTTCTATGTGATAATTACTATTTATGGACCAAAAAAGGCCAAAAAGTTATTTTACAACCATTTATCATTTAATTTACATTAATAATTATTAATTAAGAATAGTCTTTGTTAAAAAGAATGAACAATGGTTATGTTTTTAGAAATGTTTCATTTCATTTAATTCCTATAAATTTTAGCGCCTCGAGCAAGGTTATAACCCTCTAATGCTAAATTATCGTATCAGTGATAAGTGATTTACTAATTATTTTTTGCCAACAAAAGGTTTGTGACCCCTACCCCGTGACCATCTGTGTTCTTATTATTATAGTCAAAATAACTCCCCTCTAATATTTTAAAAAGACATTTTTTAAGCAAGCTCTAAATCGGTAGAGATTTTCAAATATAAGAGCAAAGTATTTTGGTAAAATATTTCCTCCTAGAATTGGCGGACCCCAGGTTTACTTGCTTACTAATACAATTTAAAAGATTAAATGAAAGGAAATAAAATTTATAATAGGAATTAATCTGAATAATTAATTTACAAATGTATCTCGATTGGAATGATTTGATTAAATGGACATGCTTTAGATTTATTCAATATTTATTATAAATTTGTGTATTTATTTATATGCAAAACTTCCTATATATTGGCTCGAGATACAACAGATGCCAAATTGGGTATTTGCAAAATTTTATATCCTTGATTCCTGAACAAAATATCCTTGTTTTGGCTATACCTCTCCTTGCTTATTTCTGTTATCAATCAATGTATTTTTATATACTGTCATTTAATATAAATCATAAATGGAAATTTTTATTTAAATGTTAAAATTGTGAATTATGGGATATTTAGTCTTCGACTTTTTTTTCAAACACATATCTTGATAATTTCAGAAATTATTATTAATTTTAAAGATCAACAGCATTTTAATTAATTATTTAAATTTGTCATGCTTTCTTAATCATTTAATAACCTATAAGTCAAATATTTTGGCTACTTAAGAACAATGAAATTAAAACAAATGGTTTAGCTTACTTTGTTATAATAAAATTATATCAAATTAAAATATTCTAAAAATAAACTAGCAATAAACAAAAATAAATGTAAATGTTTAGAAAAATAACTGTAGGCCAGGTCCATAAAAAATATCATTCACCTATAAATAAAGATAAGTTTTCATGTTAAATATTAAATTACAGTTCTAATTAAAATGATCATTTTAAAACATGTAGTAAACAATAATTGTAATGAAATTCTAATAAGTCTGAAAAAATAAACTGGCTCGGTTGGTTCTATTTATAATAATTTACACATATAAATAAAAAAAAATAAGAAATCGTAAAAATAAGAAATGACATTTTGAAATAAGTTTGATATTATTTTTGATTGAGGTAATCATTCTAATTTCACTGATAATTATTAATAATGGTGACCCTATACATCTTAAATTAAATTAGTGACTTTTACACTAATGTAATTAATTTTACAATGAAAAATGTAAGATTATTTTTCATTATTTTAGTTAATTTCAGTATAATTCCCGATTTTATGTCCAAGTTAGACCAAAATTATCTAAAATTAGGGGAATCTAACTGGGAAACAATATAGCATTATTTCTATGGAAGAGTTGTTTTATGGTTATAAAAAAAATTAACAAACAATAGAAAGATCTAACAGCAGGGAAATCAACAACTGGTGAATTACACTGTAAATTAAAAGAAATAATGGCTGAAAATAAAATTTATAATAAGAGTCCATTTGGATAATCATTACGTGATTACGATAAATAATTTTTAATTTTAATGTTAAAATTGAATTTTAAATATTTGTCACTCAAATAATAATGAACATTGTCAATTACAAACTGTCATAATATCCTATCTTTATTTCTATATGACAATTATCATTTTTGGCTTAAAGAAGGCCACCATTTATTTTTCAACCATTTATCATATAATTTACATTAATAATTATTAATTACTGATTGCCAGGCTAAGTCACTTTATTTGGAGAGTGAACAGTTGAGGTGTTTTTAGGAAAATTTTATATCAAAAGCAAGGGATCCACTAAAACACATTGGATTTGAATTATAATTTTCCAAGATTTTAGTGAAAAACCCTGAAATATTTGTAGCCTTGAGCGAGTTTATATCTCTATAATCCTAAATTATCGAATCGGCGATTCGAGGGTTTCAAAATTTGTTGCCAATGGGGTTTTGGTATAATTCCCAGCCCGTGATCTTCTCTGTTATCATTGATAAATAATAAATTAGAAACATCTTGGAAGTAATAAACACTTGCAAAAATTGATCTGATAGTATTAATCCATAAATGCTAAATTTATCATGTACATAAGAATAAGATTTTATTATAAATATTGCAGTGTTGTCACTGCAGCGTGTTATATAACTATAGTCATTGGCTGCCATAAAGTTCCGCCTCATCTAAACTCTATGGCATAACCTTAGATAAGCGGACCTGACTCTCAGTTAACGGCACTCTTATGTTAGCTCTCTTTTAGTATAGTTCTCTTTAGTATCAGTATTAGTAAGAGTCAGTATTTGTTGTACCTAAGGTTCTGTCTTAGAGTCTGCTATCAGCTTTACTTATGTAACTCTATTGTTCTCATCTCAATAAAACCTTTCATTTTCTTTTCATTATTTGTGTATTAATTGCTATTAATTGGCCTAATCCATTAAAATCCTTCACGGCATTCCTTCCGTTGAGCCCTCGTGGAGCTCCGGAGGAAGTTTGGGCCGAATCAGAGCTTCGGATCAGTGGTATTCAGAGGTGAGACCACCTCAATGGTAAGTATGTCTATGACTTTAACCAATTATATAAGACTTTATAACAAAACCTTTCGTACTTCACTGCAAATGGTGTTGGGTGCAGGGTAAGCTCACATGCAGCTTACAATCGATTCCTTTAATTCTCGCAGCAAAGCTCAAATTTTCTTATTAGTAGCTCTCATTGTTTCTCAAATCAAATTGAACTCTGATTAATTTTATTCTCAATTACCGTTTTTCTAATATTTTTGTATTTGCTTAATGGAATGCATATCTTCTGAATATTTTTAGAACTATGATAAACTTGGAAGTTTCTGAATAAATCATTAATTGCAGACCAAAATTTTAATATTCGGTTAGAAAACTCTTTCAATGAAATATTATTGAATCCAAAATTAAGTTATTTTATGTATTACTTTTGATATCTGTTACTATCTCTTTGTCATAAAATGCACTTTCATTTAAATATAACGAAATAAGAAATTCTTTCTCACAGTTTGCAAAATCTTAGAATTCTTTCTTCAAATTTTATCAACATGAAACTGTCAAAAAAAAATAATTATATTTAGTTAATTACCTTAAGGATTAGTTACTTGAAAAATACATTGCCTATTCTTTATCTGTTTTACATAATCTGTCATATAAATAATATTTTATTGCCCAAAAAGTCTATAAGCCCTGAATTTCGATAACTGGTATTGAATATCTAGCACTCGCATGCATGTTATTTGGCAGATGTAATGTTCAAATCAATTAAAAACGCAATAAAAACCAGTGCACACATTTTACTCGTCAGAATAATTGCCTTAAAACTTTGATGTATTATATAACTTTAAGCCAAAAGAATTTTTTAAGAACAGAAAAGCAATAAAAATGTCAACCAAAAGTGCTGTTAATAGATTAAGATATGTGTCTGTTACTGATGCTGACTCAGAAACAGATGTGAATAAAAATGCACCGCTTGTACATTGCTCGCTTAACATAAGTGTCTCAAACGAAACGGCAAATAATTACAAAACTGACACTATATTACACAACATTCAGTGTAGTCAGCAATTGCCCCAAAATAGCGTTCAAATAGTTGTCTCCGCGGAAAATAGCGGCATTTGTGCGGAAACTTATCCTATTGCTACGGATATGCAGACCGCATATACAAAAGCTATTATACCGCAGCCAAGCATAGCAAAGCTTGCAGTTTTATCCTTAACGAGCTCTAACTCGTCTAGCCCGATAGATTTAAATGTTATTTCTAAAAATAGTGATAAGAGCCCTGTCTGTCAATCATTGATCACAGTGGAGAGTATAGCCCCACGTAATTACAATGATCATGAAGACATAGATGAGTGGATAGAACACTTTGTGCTTATCTCAAAATGCAATCAATGGGATGATTTAATGCAAATGAGGCGAATCCCAATATATTTAAAAGGCACAGCACAATTATGGTTCAGAGATTTTATGAAGATAAATGAATCAGACAGAAAATATACAATTATTGAGATATTTGAAGGACTGAAGTCTGCATTCAGAACAAAGAATGTTAGTTCATTTAATTTAGATTTTTTGATAAATAGAGTTCAAAAGATAGATGAGTCCTCAATTGCTTATTTTTATGATAAGCTTCATTTATGCAAAAAGGTAAACCCAATAATGCCTGAAAATGTACGGCTCGCATATATTTTAAGAGGTTTAAAATTAGAAATTTTAGACAAAGTTTTGATTTTTGAGCCAAAGACATGTAAAGAATTATTAGATAAGCTAAGACTTATAGAGGAATGTCACATTATTGTAAATCAAAGAAATGAATTAAATCATTTGTATGGGTTAAAAGTTTGGGATAATGAAACAAATAAATATTATAAGTTGAAGTCTATGGAATGTTCCCCGAAGTGCACGGAAATGTCCGTTGAATTGTTTCACAAAAATAAAATTAGTTCACCAGAAAAATTTGATAAGTTTGAAAGAAACCACAGATTAGTAAAGTTTTATAATAATGGGAAAGATTATCGTAAAATAGACGGGACACCAATTTGTTACAATTGTAAAACTCCTGGACATTATAAGAAGAAATGTCCAAGAAAAAGTAGTTCTCTCAAGCAGTAAAATAATCAATTTAATAAGTTTAAGCAATAAATGTACAGTAACAAATTTAAGCAATTTTTAAACGAGAAGAAAGAAATGACTAATATTTAAACGAAGAATCCCACAGAAATTATACAATTTGAATATAGGTTAAGAAAACCTTAGTCTGCGGAAACATTTCCGCGGAGTCTCAGTTATAGAGATTTCTCTCTACGATTGAGACCTGTTTGATTGTAATTGTGCTGATTTAAATCATTAAATTCATTGGTTGAGCTAAACATACACAAACCAAATGCTATAAAGATATGAGATGCAGATAACGATTGTTACTAGTCATGGACTGATCAACCATGATAAGTAAACTGTTATCAATACACAATAAAACTGAAAACTAGTTCCTGATGATTTTCTTTGTATAAATTGGCACAATGACATTTGTTCAAACAGAGGGATAGATAATCACTTTAACAGGTACCGTGAGATGTTTATTTAAGGGAATGAAATTTTCCGTTCATAATTGAATGCTCATTTGATAGCCAGTTATGAAACATGGATTTAAATCCAGTCTATAATTGATTGTAATTATGTTTGCCAGTTATAGAAACCTTATAATATAAGGGATTAAATATTGTTTGCACTTGAATGCAAATTAAATAATATAATGCCAGGTGCAAAATTGTTTAATCATTTCTAAATAAATTAATACGCGTCTAATGAATTCATTTTTTTTAACAATGTATAATATTTGTATTTTTATTTGGTAATTTTATAATTGTATGTTAGCGGAGATGAGTATTAATGTAAATAAATATAATTATAATTTAATTATGTATAAGAAAACCACAAAACCCAAAAAAAATTTATAAAAATGTGAAATCCAAAAATATATTTTTAACTCAAATATACATTATAAGAAGTGATCGATTAAATTCTTACACAAATTGTTGTTCAGAATATTAACCTGATATTCTATGTAAAATTTCAACCAAAAATGACCTTCGGATCATATATTTATTGAGCGCTAAACTTGAAAACTGAAAGAAAATATGAGAATTTTTGAGATTTTTTTAATAATCCTGAAAGTATACAACTCCCCAAATTAGTTTTTATTTTATTATTATCTATGTAAACACTGCCAACAAAATGAAAAATTTAAGTTCAATCCACTCAGTCGAAAAATAATTAAATCCCAAAATGTGTATTTCAAAAATAAGCGATCAAATCAATGAAGATGTGAAAAATTGTTATCGACCCAACTTTTAATTACGATCTTATTTTTGAGTAATCTATTATTGATAAATTTGCCAAAGTACATCAAGATTGTCTCAGTCGAACAAATGTTATGGGCAAATAAATGTTCAAGTATATGACTTATTGTTTAATGCAATTTGTATAAAATTAATTGAAGATCCCAACTTTTAATAATTATCTTATTGTTAAACAGCAAATAATTGATTAAAATACCAAATTATATTAAGATTGACCCAGTCGAACCAATAATGTTAAGCTTTTAATATCACAGACAGAATACTAGTTATTCTTTTACAAAGATTCTTAAAAAAAAAAGTAACCAACAATTTCAACAACAGTTAGAAATTGTGGTTAACACAACTTCCGTGTTCACGGAAAGACTATTCTCTGCGGAAACTCTGTGTTAAAGGAAAGACTAAATTCTGTGGAAAGCCTGTGTTCGAAGAAAAACAATATAATGCGGAAAACCTGTCTTCACATAAAGACTAAGTTCTGCGGAAAACCTGTGTTAATCTAAAGACAATTTAAAGTGGAAAACCTATGTTCACGGAAAAACAACACTCTACGGAAAATCAGTGTTCACAGAAAAACAATATTAAAAAGAAAATTACGATTCACAGAAAGACTATATTTTACGGAAAATCAGTGTTCACGGAAAGAATAAATTTGAAGAAAATTCTGTTTTATATTCGGATAGAAAATTGGTTACTGGAGAAAAATACTTCAATTGAATGACAATAAACTACAAAAAAAACTGTTTAATTATATTTAATCAGACGACTTTAGCTATAAATCTTATATTACTTTTATAAAGTTTTGTATTTTATTTAAATTAGTGTGTGCACATATATTTCTCAATCTAAATGTAAAAATATTTATGATAGTTTAAACTAAAGATATTTTACTGTGGAATAGTAATCCCGCAGAGATTTATTGTTATCTAAGCAACCTTTAATTTGAATACTTTGTAATAACTTTAAAACAACTTTTACAGTATAAATAATTTTAAACCCAATTAGAGGGGAGCTTTTGGCAAATTGTGGGGGTATGCAGTGTTGTCACTGCAGCGTGTTATATAACTATAGTCATTGGCTGCCATAAAGTTCCGCCTCATCTAAACTCTATGGCATAACCTTAGATAAGCGGACCTGACTCTCAGTTAACGGCACTCTTATGTTAGCTCTCTTTTAGTATAGTTCTCTTTAGTATCAGTATTAGTAAGAGTCAGTATTTGTTGTACCTAAGGTTCTGTCTTAGAGTCTGCTATCAGCTTTACTTATGTAACTCTATTGTTCTCATCTCAATAAAACCTTTCATTTTCTTTTCATTATTTGTGTATTAATTGCTATTAATTGGCCTAATCCATTAAAATCCTTCACGGCATTCCTTCCGTTGAGCCCTCGTGGAGCTCCGGAGGAAGTTTGGGCCGAATCAGAGCTTCGGATCAGTGGTATTCAGAGGTGAGACCACCTCAATGGTAAGTATGTCTATGACTTTAACCAATTATATAAGACTTTATAACAAAACCTTTCGTACTTCACTGCAATATTAAATTATAGTTTGTACCTAAAAATGTTAATTTTAATCAGGGATGGCCAAAAGGTTCTTGCCTAATGGAAAGGGGATTTTTGACCCCTACCCCTTGACCACCTGTGTTTTCATTAGCCAAATAGCCAAAATACATACTCATAGGATTTTAAATAGATTAATTTTTTAAAAGCTCTAGATGGGTGGAGAATCTTAAAAATTAATGTAGGGTATTTTGGTTGTTTTGTTATATAAGATTAATTTTAAAATTTTTTTATACAACTAATAATAATAATAATAATTAACATGGTCAAATTACAAACTGTTATTTAATATTTGTCATGAATTTCTATAATTATATATATGTGGGAATTTTATTTTTATGGTAACTATAATTGCGTTTATTTTTCAACAACTTATCATGTTACTTTTATTGATATTTATAGTTTCAAATTTTGAAAACAGACTCGTAATCATTTTGCCATGTTTATAAATTTTTGACCATTGATGACCCTACGCATTTTAAAAAGAATTAAAAATTGTAAAAATGTAATTTGTTAATTTTTGAACATTCTTGGCTTTGTAAGAATCATGCATGTTAATTAGAAACTGTTTTTCAATTTTATTATGAATTTGTGTATTTATTTATATACAAAAATTCTTAGCTATTGGCTTAGGATATAAATCTGATTTTTAGATACAACAGAGGTCTTTTTCAAAACACCTATCTGGATATTTGCAATTTATTTAATTTCTTAAATTTGGGTAGTTGGCTATGCCACACCCTTGCTTATCCCTTTTATCATTTATTGTAATTTTACAAACTTTTAATTAATATTAATCATAATTGCTATTTTTATTTAAATGTTAAATTATCATTTATGGGTTTGTTTATGCTTCTTGATTTTTAACAACCACTTATCTTGTTAATTTCAAAACTTATTATCAATTTTAAAGTTCAACTACATTTTAATAAATTATTTAAAATTATCATGCATTCTTAATAGTTTAATAACCGATAAGTCAAATATTTTAATTAAGAAAATATGTTTATTTTAATTTTTAGTAAATGTTCTAATCAAATTATATTTTAAAATAAATCTAGCTCAAACAATTTATAAAAAAAACATATAAGCGAATATTTTCTAAATTAATCCTGAAACATTCCATTCCCATTCTGTAGTCGGAATTTTTGTTGATTGCTGATTTTATTTAACATTGTCAATTACAAACTGTTATTTAATAAATATTTTAAAATTCTAGATTTATTTATATGTGAAAAATAATATTTTTGGAATTTAAAGGATTTTGTCAACATTTATGCTAAAATTTGCCAACGGTCATTTTTGTCTTATTTATGAATTTTTACTTTTGGTGTTTTTACTATTCGATCTTGCAAGTTTTAAATTTTCAGATATAATTGACCAATCTTAATGCACTTCTGGCCACTTGATAATCAAGATTTTAAATATTAATATTTTAACTAATTGCTTGTAATTTAATTTTCCAAGAAAATTAAGTTCTAAAGTTATTTTAACTAATATTTAACTAATTTTGTATAAATATAAACTAGAAAGAAAAATTTATGAATTATAATTTAATTTTACGTATGGATAAAATTGAAATTATCTTAACATTGGAACTGTAATTTATTATTAATTATGAAATCCTGATTTTATTTAAACATAAAAAATTATTATTAAAGGTTTATAAAAATTCATTTGTTCCAAACAGTATAATTGTTATAAAAATTCATTTATTATGGTTACCATACACATTTTACAATAAATTTTCGGATTGAAATTCTATAATTCTTACGAATTCTTGGTCATTTAATAAACAGATGTTAAATATTTTTGAATACGTTGTTTTTTAATGCCTATTACTAGCAGGGTTAGCCATCCAACTCAAACTTCAGGGGGGGGATAGACCAGGAAAAATAGCGGATTTTTCCCAAAAATGTCAGTGGGATTTAGGGGAGGGATATAATGGCCGCCAATCCAAGATGGCACCGAAATAACGCCATTTTCTCCCTAAATATACATGAAATTGCTATTTTTCGTTTTAATTAGTCTTAATTTAGCTTAAATACAGTTTAAATCCGGTTAAATTAACTAAATTAGTAAAAATGGCAAACAAAATGGCGGATTTTCGGCCAAAAACTTCGGCCGGCAACTAAAATCGAGGGGCCCTCATTTCTTTGCGGTTTTGTATTACAATTTTTCGCAAAGCTCAGGGGGGGGGGGGGACTTTTCGCAAATCTCAAACCTCAGGGGGGATAATCCAGAAAATCCCCCCTATGGCTAACCCTGATTACTAGTAACTTTCGCCACGGGCCCCGATTTCAGTAGGAAACATTGGAAATATATGGCAAAAACTTTAATCATAAACTAGGGAGGGGGTGATTATTATTAATTATGAAATTCTAAATTTATTTAAAGAAAACTACTATTAATGACCGATAAGCACAACCCTTTTTTTCAAACAGTTATCATAATAATTTATCAATAAAAATGACTTTACAATATTATCGTATTTTTTTAAAAATTTATAATTTTAATTTTATTAAATGTTATCTGTTAAGATTTGCAAATTGTGATTTAATATTTATTGTAAATTCTCATCTTTATTTATATGCAAAAACAATAATTTATTGGATATGAGAGCTGATGTTCTTCCTAACACTTGCCATCATGCTTTTATTAATAATAATTCATTTTGGTAACTTTCATAATGAATCTTAATTAGAAGGGGTAGATTAAATTTTAAATATTTGCCATTCAATTAGCATTAAAATATTACAAGTTTACTGCATTCTATTCCTAGTTAAATTTATTTAAAAAATAAAGGCATAAATTATTTTAAAAGTTTTAATAAGTCAATCTGAAAAATTAATTTACAAATGTATCTTGATTTGAATGAATTGATTAAATGGACATTTCTTATTATAAAACTTTCTTTTCTTATTTCTAAGAATGGTTATTTTTTATTAATTTGTGTAAATTATTATAAATAGAGACCAATCTAGCTTGCTTATTTTTCCAAACTTTTTATATGAATTTAATTTATAACTTATAATTTATAATTATGGTATTTTTATTTGTTTTAAAATGAGCATTTCTAATTGAAACTGTTATTTAAGATTTTATATTCACAATTAATGATAATGAACATGGTCAATTACAAACTGTAAATTAATATTTGTTATAATATTTAATCTTTATTTTTATCTGACAATTTTTATTTAAGGAATAAAGAAGACCACGTCTTATTTTACAACCATTTATTATGAATTAACATTAATTATTGTCCAGGCTAGGTTAATTTAAGAGAAGGTGAACAGTGGAGCTTTTTTTTAAAGATATATACAAACTGTCATTTTTTATTTATCATAAATTCCCATCATTATATAAAAATGATTTTTATTTTTTATGGAAAATGTCTACAAAATTTATTTTCCAAATTCAAGTAATTTATAGCAATCTATTAAAGACACACATTTTTTTAAAACAATTTCCATTTAATTCTTTAATTTTTATGCATTTCTCAGCTTTGAGCAAGGAATGAGCAAGGGAGATAATTTAAATAAAATACTCTAACAGTTATGATTTTAAAAATTGTAACCTTAAATCTTTTGACAAGCACTTGATCAGCCAAGGTTTTCAAATTCTATTGAAGGGTAGTTTGGTAAAATCCCCTCTCCTTTTTGTATTGGCTGTACTAATGTTTGCCACTACCTTTATCTATATGTTAAAACTACTTTATTTTGAAAGGACCTACAAAGAAAATTTTTCCTAACACTTATCATGTTACTTACAATATGGTGACAAAATTTAAAAAACAGAATTATATTTATTTTTCCTTACTTATAAATTTTGACCATTAATTACGGGGGGAAGAGGGTAAATCAGACCACAGCTAAACATTTATCATGCACAACCTTTGCTTATTCAAATTATAATTATTCAAAATAAATAGTCAATGTGAATATGAATTCTCAAGTTTATAAGATAAACTAACAAATAGTAACACACAAAGTTTTAATTTTAAATTTTAATTCACAAAAAAATTTGAAAGGACTTGCCCTAGGCATAGAAATCTGTTAGAAAAAGTAAGAATTTTTTGACTGTAATTCATTAATTTTCATTTATTCTTGGTTACTTAAGGACCACAAATTTAATTAATACTGGCTGTAAAACTCTTATAACTTTTATAATTAATTAAATTATATTCATCATCTTTATTTCATATCTTTATTTTTAAGTGAAAAATAGTATTTATTTGATTTCCAAGTTATTTTTTTAACCCTTAAATATTTTAAGGTTTGATCATCATGATAATTTTACTGATAAATATCAATCATGTTAACCCTTTACATTTTAAAATAAAATATTAACTTTTAGATAAAATTTATTAAGAATGCAAAAATTTTAAGATTTTAATAAATTATATTTAAAAACTAACTTGATATAAAATTTATAATTAGAGTCCATTTGGATAATCATTACATATTTATCACAAATAATTTTAATGTTAAAATTGAATTTTGAATATTTGCCACTCAAATAATAATGAACATTATCAATTGCAAACTGTCATTTTGTATTTATCATGAATTCCTATTTTTATTTATAAGTGAAAACTATTATATATTGGTTTTAAATGTAACTTTTATAAATGATTTATCATGTTACACACGAGAAGACATGCTTATTTTTTAGCACATGTGTATTTTTTAGACTTATTATATTAATTTCACTGATAATTTATCAATTATGATGTTTTAGTCATAGCTAATAGGTCGCCATAGAGGGATGGGGATAAACTGGGATATCCCTCTGAAGTTTGAGATTTTGCTAAAATACCACCTCCCCCCCCCCACCTCTGTTTATGAGTCGGGATTTCTATCTTTATTTCTATGTGAAAATTTTTATTAAAGGATTCAAGAAGCCTGAGAAATATTTTACAACCATTTATGATGTATTTTACATTAATAATTAATAATTATTTATTAAGGATCTGTTAATTTCGGAAGAGGCTGAATAATGGAGAGATTTTTAGGAATTTAGAAGGCCAATGGTCTACTGAAATCCTAAAAAAATTGAATCTCGAGCAAGGTTATATCCCTGTAATGCTACGTTATCGTATCAGCGATAGGTGACTTGCAATTTTTTTTGCCGACGGGATTTGTGACCCTAACCTCGTGACCACTTGTGATCTTATTATAATAGCCAAAATACCCACCCCTAAAATTTTAAATAGACTACATTTTTAAGCAAGCACTAGATCGGTTGAGATTTTTAAATATTAGGGTAAGGTATTTTGGTTAATGAATTGATTAAATGGGATACTATGGATTTGCCTAGAATGGATTTGCCTAGAATGGATTTGCCTAGAATGGATTTGCCTAGAATGGATTTGCCTAGAATGGATTTGCCTAGAATGGATTTGCCTAGAATGGATTTGCCTAGAATGGATTTGCCTAGAATGGATTTGCCTAGAATGGATTTGCCTAGAATGGATTTGCCTAGAAT
>JAQIWF010000611.1:0-17065 GCA_034694965.1 Ceratozetes gracilis
TAGGTTTTAAGTTAGTTACACCATGTATTTCTTGGCGTAAGTTTTTCGTTAAAATCTTAACATGCGAACTTTTAATAAATGTAAATAGCGTACGCAAAACGCAAGTGGTTTCATTATTTACGTACGCAATTCGCAGTCGTAGCGTAAGAAACAAAGTTACGAACTTTCTGTGAACGCAAGACCACTACTTACGAACTGCGAACTGCGTAAGTTGCTTCTGTGAACGCACTCCTGTCCTACTTTGTAGCTCCTTATAGATAATATCAAACTTTAGCCAAATTTTGAATAAAACTTGAATTAAATGTTTTGTATTGAGAGCTAAAAATAAAGTCCTGAAGAAAGCAAACAATTATTTCTTCGCACAAAATATATGACAAAACATAAGTAATTGTGATATCGATCTGTAGAGTCAGGTATGAAATGAAAGTTCATTTTAATAGATATACAGATAAGTCATTCAAACGTGAAATATATGAAACACTTTTGGATTAAGACTGCATTCGATATCGATATTCAATATATCGTTGTTTGCAATAAAATGTGATTTTTTCTGACGGAGGGAACAGTTGTGGGGAAACGCAGTGTAATATTGAGGCTCTCATTGGTTGTGAGCATCAAATGTCTGTCCCTTTGCTTCATATTTACTCCAACTTTGAGTTGACTTTTATCTCAAAGCACTTGTTTTGACCACAAATTCATTTCAGTTGTATTTCCACTAATTATTGACAAAATATGCCATTTATTGATGAATTTGAAGACAATTTGTTTTAATTAAAGGTAAGTCTGATCTCTATTTTCAATTTACTTCCAATAAAATGCAAGAATCAATTGACAACTCTTCAGATGCTATAAATTGCATCACTTTTTAATGAAAATGAATTAAATTATTTATGGATTTTGTAGTATTGAAGTGAAAATCGTATCAAAATGAGTGGTCAGTCATCGAGTGTGCGATTGATCACAGTTTTGGATCAAAGACCAAAACATAAGCGAAGAGAAGCTGACGTTCCGAAACAGTTTACAGTGAAAACATCGGATGTCAATGATTTTGCCCATTTTATTAGGAAAAAGATAAAGACTGAAGAGTTTGTCATAACTTTCCCCAATCGGGTCCCTATCGATGCCTCAAACTTTAAGGAAGTAAAAAACGGAACCACTCTATGGCTTCTCTGTTCCGAAAAGCAAAAGTGAGTTTCCTTTAACTTAACCATCAATTTATTATTTGTTTACTATAGACTGAAGGGAACGGTGGGAACCCCTATAACTTTCCCTCCCCATCACCACACTATTACAGAGTCGGGAATGTATGAGTACTACGACTCGCGAGGAATCGATTCACTCGTTATATCGTTGGCCGAACTCATCGACAACTCATTGTCTGCCACTAAAGCGAACGGAGGGCTCCGTTATATTGAAATCCGTTACTATGATTACGGGTCAGACTCTATGGTCTTCATTCTGGACAACGGACACGGAATGGACTTATATGGGCTCAGAGATTGGGCTCAGTTTAAAAACTCCAAATTCGTTCGCAATAAGAATCCCGACTCCACTGCTGAGCACTTCGACCAGTCATTTGAAGATTCGGGAAACTTTAGTTCTGCAGACCTGCCTCTCATACCTAATAACAGTCAGTCTCAAAGTCGTATCCCTAACCCTAATGATCGCCGCCCACGGTATCTGGACAGTGAGATAAATTACTTCGGTGCGGGTGGCAAACAGGCCATATTCAATATCGGGAGCTCCACAACAATGATCTCAAAAATTGCCAGAACTAAAGATGTCAACGAACTGACTCTCTCTGAGCAGAAGTTCAATGCAAAAGCTAAGGAAGATTTAGAGTCTGTCTATAGGGATGAGGTCTTAACCCGAACTAAAGGAGTTGAGCGTAAGATTGACAGAAAGTCACCCAATTCTGAGACTATACTCAACGAAGTGATCGCAGAAATGGAAGAAAACTATAAGAGTTTCACAATTTGTTGCATTAAGAATATCTTTGAGAGACATCACTCACAGTTCAAGAAGAATATCGAGAACACCACGTATTGGACCAAAGGATTGGCGCGTATTTATCACTACTATCTTCACGGACCGAAAGGCAATATTTGTGGCCAACAGCCACCCCTTCCTCCAGACTTAAAAGATATGGCCATTTCCATCAAAGTGTTTAACGTCAACAGATCCAGTGCTGGTACTGTCGAGACCACTGTTAAGCATATCATTGATTTGAAGGATATTATGGATGACTACGAGACACTCCTAGTCCGGAGCGCTACCGATACTTTCGAGTTCGAAGTGGAACACTCAGACATTAAAAATGGGGCCATTGAAGGCATTATTCGTTATTACCCATACCTTTACGATCACGAAACCCTCCCTCAGCTCAGTGTTAATGAAGAATTAGGAGAGACCTCATCTCAAGTGTCAGCTCAAACTGAAAATCAAATCGAGGAAGTGCTAAACTCCAGCACATCGAAGACTAAGCACAGGGAAGTATTTGAGTGTTTCTGGCACGGGAGGCTTATTCCTCAGGACTGCATTGACTTCGATTGGACTAAATATGAGACTTCGAAGTTCAAGAAGGATAATGTCAAGGGATATGAAGAATGTTATAACCGATTATCGGGCGCTCTCTTCACTAATCATGCCTTTAAAGTGTCACAAAATAAGCAAAGTTTTATGGATTTGAATAAACTGATGGCACAGAAGGATCGGCTCACCTTTTATAGGGTCAATGAAGTGGGCAAACGATTGACAGTTCGGAAAAATTTTGAGTTGGAGTTCAATCATTGGCTTAAACAGTGTCACCTCAAGTATGACAAACAGGTCCTCTACAAGGATTTTAAGGGTAAGTCTTCATTTGATTTCTTTAAATTGTTATCTTATGAACACAATTATAGGTGACGTCTCTCGCGATACAATCCCGAGTCTTAAGAAGAACTCCTTTACTGAAACCTATTCTGTGTTTGAGACAATCGATTGGAGAGACAAAGAGTGGAAAAAAGAAGAAACAATTCAAACAAAGAACACAAAACCTCAGGGACTGATCGGTCGTATTCACAGGTTTTTGGTGCCGAAGTCATCGGAGTCATCGGGAAATTTCATGGGATCTCCAGGTTTTGTAGAGATATTTCAACTGCCAGAAGATATTTATGGCAAAGAAGGGGACGCCTCGAAGATAATTACTTTCAGACAGATTAATACCGAAGCGACCGAAGAAAAGATTGGCGAAGAATTGGATAAACTTACGAATCGATTACCGAAAACGGTTGAGATAACATTTCCTCAGGGGTTTGCCATCAAAAATGGCGACACAATAATTGCCGGCACTCCTATCGGTGCGATGCAAGTGGCCATTAAGAACGTGAGCGGCGATAAACTGACGACTGGAACCATTCCCTACAAAACGAGTCGCAAGAAATTGTGTATTCAGACCGATATCTTCAGAATCCAGTGTATGATGTCTTCAATGAGTTTTGATTAAAACAATTGAATTGATTTCTATTATCTCATTAGACGACGAACAAGAGGTGGAGGACAAGGACCTTGAAGTGGCCTACGATAGAGCCCCCTTCCATAGCAAGCAATATGATTATTGGCTCATTCAAAAGGGTAACTCTTTTTAAAATTAGTTGTCTTTTAATAAAATTATTGATACTTTTAGACGAAGGCATACAAAAAGTGGGAAAATACAAAATTGTTTGTGGATGTTGTGTTACCTCCACTTCTTCTGACAATAAAAAAGACAATGATTTCTACTTTCCGAGCGACGAATTGATGCCCACTTCCGCTATTATATTCACAGTAGTGGCCGCTCCGCCCAAACACTTCTCCATAACTACTAACCAACAGCTCAAAAGTCTGATCGGAAAAGCATTTGATTTGACGTTAGAATTCAAAGACGATTTCGAAAATCCAACAAAACCCGACACATCAATCGGTACACCCGTCCTATCAATCAATGAGTAATTATCATTATTTGAAAGAATATTCTCAGTCTATTGCTCTTGTCTTTAGAAAATTGAAAGTAACCTTCTCCAAATTGGATATATTGGCGGGAAGTGCTGTCATAAGACATATTGTCATTATAGGACACATCACTGAAAATGTGAGTCAAATGTTTGCAAATTTAGTTAAAATAAATATTCTTTCGTTTAAAGCAAAATTCAATTCTGAGCGTAACGTTTCCTGCAATTAATGAGACACAGAAAGCGTCGGTCACTTTGAATAAAGGAATTCCCTCTCAGATCCGTTTGCTTTCAACCAAATTGGAGTTTATTAATGGAGAGGTCCCAGAGTTGGGTCTTTTACTTTTTGACTGCGGCAACAATGAGGTCACTTTCGACAAACAGTATTCCGTTTTTTGTCGCATACATGAGGCGGACACTAGTCTTGCGGTGACTAATGATATCCAATTGATAGAGTATATGCATTCCGGGAAGAGGGCCCTCGTTATTAACAAGGAAATTGTTGTCAAAGGTATTCAATGACTTAATAATTCTCTAATTATTTGTATTTACTTTAAAGGGAGTGAAAAACCTTTCAATTTGCGAAAGTTTGTGATTCGGTTCCGTATGAAAACCCATCCCGAAGTGACTCTCGAGAATGAGTTGATTCTCAAGAAGAACAGTAAGCCCTCATATATTAGATTTTATTTCACAAATACTTTGGGAGAGAACTCTGAACCGATTGAAATCCCAAACGGAGAAAAACGTGAATTTCCAGCCAATTCTAGTCTGGTATGTCTTATATTGAGTTATGCTGTCCTCAGATCTTTCAATCCATTCTCTGTATTGACTTTAGGCTGGAATTCACTTCAAAGCCTTTGATTGTGACGACAGTCCTATCGATTTAAATGATTTCGTGAACCAAACGGTTAATATTAATTGGAACGACAAACTGACAAACGGCACATTCCTTATCAACGCTGAGGGAACCCTTCCTAACATTCATGTCCACACAAACAGCAAAGAAGAGCGTCTGATAACCTTTTTGTGGAAACAGATGAAGAAGGAGATCAATGTTGAGTACTCTTTCTATTTGAGGCCATACGCCGACTCCGCTCAGAGAATGGCAATCAACACAGACAGCCACTCACGTGTGTTTCCAGTGGGAGTGGCTGTCCAACAATCCATTCAATTGTCTCTTTTGGACGCATATAATAACACCATTCGATCCCTCGATATAATGAAACGTTTGATAATAAGACCCATAACTCAAAAACTTATAGTCGACGACAAATTCCTGAAGAAAGTAGTGAATCCCGACCCACAGCACAGCATATCGTTTGTCATTTCCAACATAAAGCTTATTCCAAATCCGAGTCTCACTGAAAACGATTCAGTTATCGGAGCGACAAAACTCGAGTTCTCTTTTCAAGGATTGGAGGGAATTGTGGAAACTATTGACATAAATGTTGTGAATGGAGTTCCCAATTGTTTTAAATGGTTGACTCCAAACAAATGTCTGAATGTAATCAATAATAAACGACTGGAAATTCGGGTCCAACTGTGCGATGCCTTCAATAATCCAGTCATTGACTCTAAACATTCCGTTAGTCTTGAAATGGGGGACGTCTTTGTTCAGAAAGAACTCAAGTCAGAAACGGACGAGGAGGGAGTGGCCAACTTTTCGGAGCATATTCATATGAATCGGAATAAAAGACCGGCGTATTGTGTTATCCCGAGTGAATTGGAAAGGGGTATACAGAAGTGTCAAAGTCTTTGCTTTGGATTCCATAGTATTGAAGCCATATTTAAAAACAAACAAAAACAGTTTAAGTCGAGTCCCAAATATCTTCACATGACATGCGATAAACATAATCCTGTGCTCATTAACTATATAATTCATGGCTCTCCAAATGTAGTGTCGATGAGCCCAGAAATGCCTACTTATACGGTACGTCTGTTTGCTGAGGACAAGAGTGCTATCTATGACTTCGACCCAAACAAACTGGAGATGCATTTGACTAATCTTAAAGATAATGCTCTTAAGACCTATCTTCCAATACCCCCTTATGGACAGACTTTCAAGTTTCGAGTGGACAGAGCACCCCTTCCCAGCACTTACAAAGTTAAGTTTGTTTGTCATGGATTGCATCTGATTGAGAGAAGTGTCATCGAACACCTGAATGTTGTCTCTGATATCCCATTCAAACTGTCCGCCAAATCTCAGACCCTTAAGAATATGAGAGTCGTTACAAATGTTGGGAACAACAGACAGATATTGGAATCGCCTCTTACTCTCGATTTAGTCGATAGAAATGGAATTCCCATTTATGAGAACATTTCTAACAGAGAATTGGAAAGCAATCCCTTATATTCGGGAACACTTTTGGCCAAAATTATTAAGTAATGATTAATTTCTTTATAAAATAATTTAAAATTGTCTTTCTTTAGCTATCGTCACGACACAGACTACAGACTCCCTATTCCTGAACTCGAAGGGTGTGATCAGAATTTGTGCGTTCGGTTCCCTATCAAGAAGGGGAAAGTCGTTATAAAAGAAGAGGAGTTAAAACTCCAAACGAATACTAATGGAGTGACTAATACTCCGTATATGACTGAATTGAAGGCTTATTTTGGCAATGAGTCACTCGACCGAAGGTATCAAATATTGCCCTTTTGTATCAAAATTATGTTCTGTGACGACACACAAAGACAACAAGAATTAAATGAAATACAAAACAATATTTCTATGAATGAGACCCAAAGAGAAGACATTTACAAAGAATTGGATGATAAGAATAAAGAGTGGAAGGACCAGGATAAGAAATATATGAGGGTTAGAGATAGAGAGACAGCTCTCACCAAACAATTAGAAGTCCTCAACGAAAGGAGTGACTTAACTGACGCACAAAAGATTCAAAATAAACTCCAAGAATATGAGCGAAAACTTAATGAATTGAATGCAAAACAGTCTGACCGCACATTTCGTGGCCAACAAATAGCCAACGCTCCTGATATTGAAGGAGTAATTGGAAAGATAGCACATTTGGCTTATGTTCAGGACGAGGGTTATGCTCGTTATGTGTCCTGGTTTCTCAGAAATCACATGAATTGCGTAGTCGTCAAAAGTGGACAGTTGACTGATTTGTTAAATCAAGAGCACGATATCTACTCAATCCTCTCATTAGACATGATTTCAAAGAACACCCCCTCTTTTTACGAGCGTCTGCCCCATCAGAATCACAACCTCTTCAGATTTGTGCACACAATTGGTTGGATCAGAACTCAACTCAAACTCAATGATAGTTTGGCCGAAATGAATGAATTGAAGGCTATCTTCACCTCTCTATTGTCGGACACTCTCTTCACAATTGATATAAACAAAGCAAAAGAATATCGAAATCTTTATGAGAGATCATTCCCACAGAACAGGTGTCCCACTATTGTCACTAAAGAAGGCATTCTTTATGAGAACGGAATTATCGAATTCGTCCCAAAAGAAGACAATTTTGTTTGCTTTCAGTCACCGCCAGACAGAGAATACATTCGAGTCCTTAAACTAATCGATATTTTAAATGACTTAATCCCTGTCCACAACCAAAGAGTGGATGAATACAAACTAATGACTCAATTAAAAGCCGAATACGAACGGCTAAAAAGGGAAAGACAGCCCCAACTGAGAGAATTGGAGACAACTATTAACACGAGTCGAACAAAATTCTCTGACATTTCGCACACATCTCTTGATTTGATGGATGAAGACTCCAATCATTCAAATCACAGCTCTCACAGACGTTCTCCCGAAGGCCACAAACGGAGGCGGAGCTACGAACCGGACCGACGCTCGCGCTCCACGTCAGGCGAGTCAAAGCGCCCCCGATATTAGTCTTCACTTTATTTCCTATTATTTCGTTTACTTAAAAAGTATTAATTTTTTTGTTTAAGACAACTATTTTTGGGTTTTGTTAAGACTTTCAGACATTTATTTACTTTAAATGATTTTCATATTTAGCCCTATTTTTTGTCCTCCCATTCAATGGAGAAAATGTTTTCTCATTAATGAAATTGTTTTTTATATCCACTTACAAGAAGTTTGCAATAATTGAAAAGTTATTTTCTTTCAATTCAAGTATCGATTCATTTAATGTAAACTATAATTCAGTCATTGATATAAAAGATTACAAAAATTAATTCAATAAAATTATATTAAAATACTTTTCATTAATAAATAGAGATTTTGAATCAAATTCGAGATTATTTTCGTGTAAAAAAACTTCAGTTTGTATTCAATAGTAATGTCGAGATTTGAAGCCCTGAGTGGAAGGATTGGTCTCGACATTAGTTATTGACATTCGTTAATAAGATTACAATTAATTGTATTATTAATTAGTTTTTCATTAATCGCTATCAAAGAAGGTTTGAGCGAAGGTTTGGACGACATTTAGGTTTTAAGTTTCGGTTCACATCCGAACCCAAACTTTCAATAATTTATAATTAATAACAATTCAAACAACTATTTCACTAAAATAAGACTGAAATTCAACAAAAAATAACTATAAATCAGAATTCGTTAAATAGATTCGAGGAAAATGTGATAAATTTGTGAATAAAGTAAATGAAATGTAAATTTGTAAGAAAATAGTGGTTATAATCGTAATCAAAATAAAATGTCATTCAGTTTGAGATAATGTAATGAGATTTCAATGAATTCCAACAAATAGTTGCATAAAATTAAGTAAAATATTTAAAAATTATTATAAATTAAATATAATTTACATAAAAATATAGTTACGATTCAACTAAATTCCTGATTCGGCGATACCCTCGTCATCTGAAAACAAACAAAAAGAACACAATTAGACGTTGCAGGATATTTGTCTAAATATTTGGTTAAAATATTATTCAAAACACACAAAAAGGAAACATTTGGTTAAAAATGTTAATAATCTGAGACTAAAACTAATGTAAATTTCAAAGAATACTTGAATTTACATTCAGTGGTAAACTCTTCCGCTCTTCGGCTGTCCTTTTCGTTTGTCAATAATTTTAAACTATTTCTACAAATTTTTACAAAATATTTATATAAATATATCACAAATCGAGTCAATGACTGGTTTTAGACACGATTTTCAATAAATGGTTTTATATTAGTTTTGAGGCATTTTATCATTGATTGAAGTGATTCAGAGATCTCTTAATAATTGGTTAGATTTTGCTTTTTTGACCGATTTCTGTAAAATTTAAGGATATTTTCGAATAATTTTGAGAATAGGAATGAGTGGTAATCAAAGTTAACCTTCAAATCCCTGGTTGTCATGCATTTCAAGTCTGGGAGAGTCCATCAAATCTTCTTTGCCTTCGAGAACACAGAGAAGGCATTCGTGAATACATATGTATTGTTGCTATCGATTAAAAGATAATTAATAATAAAGAAAGGGTTGAGTCATTAGGTGGGACTGACCTCATTCTGGACCATCCAAACTCTCTCTTTCCTCATTTCATATACAATACCGAAGATGTCGACCGCTTCGTATTTATGAATTCGCTGTAAAATTCTGTCCAAAGCAATGAAAGTACCCGACCGGCCGACACCCGCTGAACAGTGGACTATAATGGGCTTATTGTTGTCAGGAGAGCACCGCTCTCTAAAAGCTCTCACAAATTTGACCAGAGTCTTAGGAGGTTCAGGAACACCGAAATCTGGCCAAGTAGTGAAATGGAAGTGACGCACAATACGGGACTGGTCTCCCTTTTAGACAAACAATGAGTCAATAAAAGATAGATAATAAGGTAATTGTGTGGCACATACTCTCATCACTTTGAACTCACATATCGTCCAATCGGGATATTGGGACTCATTAAGGATTGTCACCTGAATGTCACCGTAAAAGACTGGTTGTGTGTCATAAGGCCAGTAGTGATCGCATTTCTCTCTGCCCTTCTCTATACAACGGGTCAGCATAACTATAGCTCTGGAATTCTGTTCCCACGCCATTCGCCAGAAATCATCTCTTGTGCTGTGGAGTGGGCCCTGAGTTACAATGAATTCTCGGGGACTGTTATAACCGGGAATGTAATTGGCGTTAATAAAGTCGGAGCCCTCCTCGTCATCAGTCGGCAATAACTTGACCCTCGAGTGGTCGTACGGAAGAATGTTTGTGAACCGATTCTTGGGTCGATTGACAGGAAGGTCGGCCGCATTACACGGCTTATCCCTTCCGACGTGTTTTAAAAGTTCAAACTCTTCAGAGAACCTGAAGTCAGAGTCAGCGGACATTATGCGGAAATGTTCGCCAAAATTGCACAGTTTTATTGGACGGCTAGTTATGAGTTCACTTTCAGCAATAGAGAGACTGTCCTCTTTGCCGGAGTGATGAGTATTACTGGCCTTTTTAGTAGCACTGAAGGGACCGATTCTTCTGTGCTTCAGATATATGACGATTACGGCCAACAAAAGTAAGAACATTAGGGGCAGGAAAACAGACAAATATATGGCCGTATTGTCCGGATCTGTCGATATTGTATATGAATAGACAGTGTCTGTGAACTTCTCTGCTGTAGTAAAGGCACGGATTTTGATCTTATATATGGATCCGGGCTTAAGGGGTCCGTTGCAGTACTTAAAGCCCTTATTAGAAGAGCACTCTTCGGCGCCAACAGTAAAGTCTTCGATTATACTCGAATTGAACGGATAAAAAGGTTCCGACGCCTGATATGGTGGCCAAACAGAATGCTCTTGCACATCATGCCAAGAGGGCAGATCTAAGACATTGGTACCAATAGAGTCATCCTCTGCAACAATCACTGCAAATGCGTTGACGGGTCCGTACATATTGGAGAAGTAGTTCTTTCGGAAACGTATTCTAATAGAAGTGGAAGTGTGCGACACTTCCGTTGGGAACACATTGTCTGCCGGTGGAGGGGCTGACCAGATGGGCATAGTTTCCTCCCACAGAGCCTTATGTCCGGGACCTACTTTGGTGTGCGCTTGGATTTGGAAGACATAAGTCTTGCCGGGAATCAGGTTATAAATGGCTCCCTGAGTGTCAGTCGATTCAAACAATTGGTGTTTCATAACTGGATTTCCTTTAATATAATAACTTATTTTATATCCGGTGAGCACTCCATTCATTTCGGACGCAGGGAGTGACCACTGAAGAGTCACTTCATTAGGTTTCACATCAACCGACTGAAAGTACGCCACTTTTCCCGGCACTGACTCCAGAGTGAGGAATGTCTGAGAAACGGGTGAACTTCTAAGCATTGTTGACGTGCCGTAACCCGAAAGTGTGGTCACAACAAATGTGTAGTTATTATGTGGTTTGAGATTCAAATAATCGATTTTCTCACTGAATGTCACGTTAACCACAAGAGTCTTCTCGTGTGGATCTAAATACTGGACTTCATAGCCATCTTTGTCACCGTAAGGCACTTCCCACGAAAGGGTTATCTGATTGTCAGTCACCGACAGGGCCGAAATGGATCGGATTGGCTCTGGATATAGTCGGGCCTGACGTTGGATTGGAATAGAAGACGTGCCCCCACTCACTGTCCAAATGGACAGATTGTAGAGACGTCCCGGAACTAAGTTATCGAATATAACCAGTCTATTGGTGTCATTGAAGAGCTTTTCTTGTGCGGGGATATTAGTACCACTCAATTGGAACCGATACCTATCAAACACCACATTACGTGTTGGGGTCGGAGTGTATTTAATGCGCAGAGTTTTGGTCTCCCTTTCATCGATCACTACATTTATGACCGAATCGATTACCGGCACTAAAGAAGAGATAATATTCGGCTAAAAATTTATTCATTTATTATGGAATTACTCACTCGTTCTGATCTGAAGACCAATTCCTTCGCTCCTAAGGTTATGACTGATTACATAGAATCGGAAAGAGTACTGTTCTCCCGGTTTAAGTGAATCGATGAGAACTGTCATCATATCGGTGTCATTGTTTGCAGCGATTTGTTTGGACTCTTGTTTTGTGGCCTCTCTTACAGTATTGAAGACAATGTTGTAGTAATCGATTCTTCCGATCGGAATAAACCATTGGAAGGAAATGTTGTGCGAATCAATGGTATGCTTCACATCGAATATAGGATTGGGATAAAGGGTTTGTTCCACTTCTCTAATATCAGGACTTTCGGCTTTATTGCTGACCGACGCCACTCGGAAGACATATCTCTCGCCTGCAGTTAACTCTTTTATTTCAATCGAAGTCGTATTGATTGGAGTTATTTCGCGCCAAACAGTGAGACCAAAGGGACGGTACCTCACAATATAATGATCAACGAGTGATTCTTTAGGGGGACTCCACGTCAGGCTTATTGTAGAGTTTGTATGCTTTGAGATTTGAAAGTTGTCGGGTGGGCGGGGAAGGACTGTTTGGAAGTATGAGTGCGGGTCTGACATCAGTCCATAACTTATGGCTGAAACTGATATTTCATAACCGGCTCCGGGATAGAGGTCTTCGAGAAGAAGCCAATTATTGGTTATAACGGTGTCTTTCCTTTCCTTTGTATCACTTCGAGTCCATACAATTTTATATGAGTCTTGTTTTGAGGTGACGTCCCATTTCCACGACACGTTCAAAGTTCGACCGGATATGGGTTCGACCACTCCTATAACTGGAGAGGCGGGTCGTGTGGGCTGATAGACAACTGTGTTCTCAGAATAAACATTGTTGGAAATGGCGACCACTGCTATCGAGTAGTTACGTCCGGCCAATAGACTGGTCAGATGCAGATCCGTATCCTTAACCACTTGGACAGAACCGTCGGAATTGAATGCCTCTAATTCGTGATATGTAATCATATATGAGTCCTGAGTGCTCTCATTATTGGCCGTCCACTCCAGGAATATGTCCGATGCTTTTCCTGGTCTAGACTTGAGGTCAATTACAGGGAGAGGTCGGGTCGTTATATTGCCGGACACCGGCCACGAGGCGACGTTACCCGACACTGATTTGACCACAACTTCGTATGTTTTTCCCGGTTCCAGATCTTCGGAGAAGTGTCCGATTCGGGGCTCATCTTTGGCTATGATTTTTGGCAAAGAGTTTCTGACGCCTAACGACACCTGATATCTATCGAATTCAGACAAAGACTTGGGAGGACTCCACTGGACATCGAATGAATACGAAGACACAGTATTTCTATCAAATGTCACATTAGTTGGGGGTAACGGCACTGTTCGGTATTGCGCTTCTGTCGGATCACTAATTTGTGACTGACTCACAGTTTGGACGGATATGTTATAGGCTCTGCCTGGGGTTAGACCATAAAAAGCAGCCTGTGCTGGACCTGGAGGTTCCGTTTCTTTTTCAACAAAGAGAACGGATTGTGTGGCGTCTTCGGGAATGATACTAACCCGGTACTGGTCAAATATACCGGCTGGATATGGGGGCTGCCATAACACTAGTAGAGTGGTCTCATTCCTAAACCACACAATAAATCTGCCAGGAGTGTTAGGTTTGGTCGTGAAGTTAGCAGAAAGGAACACATTTGAATGCTTTCCCATTAATACTGAGTGCAATTGCACTTCATAGGAAGCACCGGGGGTTAAGTCCCGGACAGCGATAGGAAGGGGATCATTGGCACCAATTTCGAGATTGCGTTCTCCAGTCTCGTCCTGTTCTGAGAGAGGAATGATTGTCATTTTATAGCCACTCGCCCCTCCTTTGAGCGGTGGCTTCCATTCGAGTTCCACGGATTTGCCTGACTGTACATCGATGGAAAGTTCTCGCGGGGGGTCAGGCGCTGAATAACAATAAACTCATTAAGACTATTAAGACTATAAATTACACTTTTATCTGATTTGGGATTTTTAGTGTAAAGTTTGGTTTGAGTTGAGATTAACTGATAATTAGGTCTCAAAGCGTGAGTACAATGGAAAGTGTTTTATGGAAAATCCTGTTAACACTTACCGCCCGTTGAAAAATGTGTGCCATTTATTAAAATTAATAGAAATGCGAATAATTTTCTCATTTTAGTCAAATCTCGTCATAAAATGTATTCTTGTTTTTGTGGCACAACATTAAGAATGCTCTGAAAATAAAAGAATTTTTGAACAAATGAAGTCATTTTAGTGTCAAAATAGGAATAATTAGTGAATACTTTGAATAAATTGGTTTAAAGACATTTGTTTACTCACTAATTGGGCACAAATTCAAACACAAATTTAAAGACAATTTTAATAATTTAAGAGTTTATCCATCGATTCATAAAATTTATTCAAATTTAAGGAAAATCTTAATAAATGACATTAAAAGTCAATTTGATGTGAAAATAGAGAAACTGAAGGAGTTTTTGACATTTCGTTCATTCATTTAAAATTCGCAAAATTGAGTGTAAAAAAGTTGGCAAACATTTAAATATCGAGTTATTTATAGCCTGTATTTAACTGATATGCAAATCGAGACTCGACTCAATCACTTTTAAATTGTCTATAAAATTATTGGAAAGGCTTTCAGCGAATTATGAAAAGCAATAAAACTGTTATAAGAATTAATGCTCTACTTATGGATGACTTGTCTTAAGACATATAAGAGTATATCAGTAATCAATGAGTCGTATATTTGTATTGGTTTTAGTCAATCGACAAAAAATGGCAAATCTTTTAACGCATTTACGACTGGTTTGACTGCAAATCACTTTTCAAATACAATTGAGACGAAAATCTGTGCAAACATTCAATTAAAGTAAACGACAATAGATTTGCAAAATTCTGTTCAAATTATAACATATTTTCGGCAATAATTGAGTTAAGCTTTAATTGAACTCAAATTATACAAACAAAACATTTAAAACAATTTCGAGGACTTTACTAACTCTTGACAAACTCGGAAACACCCGAACCCGAAGTAACACCTCCTGACCTCCGGAGGTCACATTCCTATACACCCCTTCAGTGCTATCTTTTTGTTGATTTTGATGTCATTTCTTATGAAAAGTAAAATTTAATTCAATTTCAAAGCAATTAGTTTTGAATTATATCCAAATGTGATAATTAAGAGCAAAATTGGACCAAATCTGATGCAATCGACACATAAATAATCATTGGATTCATTGAAGGACTTAAACAAATCAAAACCAAAACAAATGCCTTTCATTCCAGAAAAGAGTCAAACAAATCAATGCCAACCTCTTTGTCGTACCTCTCGGTCTGTCCTCAACGGTGTCTGCATTGGAACCTCTGGTGATGTGGACCGACCTCTTCATTAATCATAATTAGGTTAATCCCGAAGACGTTTTTGATTGAACAGGAAGTTTGAAAAATGATCACAAAATTCAATAAATAAAATGAATGAATATTTTGAGCACTTTTTCACAGAAATCACTCAAAAGTTGAAAGATTATTGACTTTTATGTAAGAAATCTTTGGATAAAAAGAAATTACATTTTATTCACTGATTAATGACTGGTTTCACAAAATGGTTAAGACATGAGATATGAGACAAACAAATGATTAGTTAATTTCGAGGCAAAGACTTGTGGTTCGTATCGCAGACACAAATTGGGATTAAAAAGTCATTACGAAAATGGAGGTGTCTTTCAATGACCAAAGGGGGGACTCATTGCCCACCACTGCCTCTCAACAAGTGATTCATGAAAACACATTTGTCGAGTCAATCAAACCAAGGGTTGGGTCTTTAAAGCCATTTCCCAGTGTTTGCAAGTTGTGTAAAGAAATGCCTGGAGCTCTACACCAGCCCTACACCTGATTGGCTCAAAGTTAGATGACCTGAATCTCTGTACTCATTGCACAGCACTTCTGGTCATTGAATGCCATCTATTGATTGCACTGAATGTGTGTTCAGTGATGTCATCCCAACACATGTTTGGCGTAAACACTGTTTTGAAGGCATTTAATATTCAGAGAAATGTTTGAATTATGTCTTCTCATAGTTTTAGTGGTCATTACACTCATTGTCTCTCTTCTTATTTTTCGAGCAAAACGTGGACACAATGTCCTCAAAACTGATTTCGTATCGTTGATGGTAGTGATGGGCAGCGGAGGACATACCTCTGAAATGTTAGCTCTATTGAAGAACCTGAAGATTGGATCAGTTAATGGAAAGTATAGTCCGATTACTTTTATCACTACAAAAGAGGATGAGTTAAGTAAACAAAAAGTGCGACAATTGGTTAAAACCGAAGCTTTAAATGAAGATAAAAATGATTGTCAACTGATTTCCATTACAAGAAGTCGTTCTGTGGGTCAGAACTATTTGACATCAATTGTGTCAACACTTAAGTCATTTAATGAGTCTTTGTTTTTGATGTTAAAAGTGAGGCCACAACTCATTATATGCAACGGACCGGCCATTTGTGTCCCGATCTGTTTGGCGGCAAAACTCCTCTCAACCAATGTTTGCATTGTTTTCGTCGAAAGCTTTTGTAGGACTGAATCGCTTTCATTGACCGCAAAAATACTCTATTATTGCCGTATTTGTGACCACTTTTTGGTCCAATGGCCACAACTCTCACTTCAATTCAAGAAAAGCAAATTCATTGGACTTTTAGTCTAATATTAATTTAATTATTTATTTATTTATTAATTAATTAAATATTGTATTAATGACTGTAAGTCTCTATAATTCTTGTAATTAAAAATTTTTAATCATTTATTGTAAATAAGAGCTCAAAAGTGAAATCCCTCGAAATCCAGAAGAGTTTGCATTTTACAGTAAAACCTGGTTAATTTGAAGTGGTCCAAGGCAAGTAATTTCATATTATCCATGTTTTACTGTAGTGGGAAAAAACGAATCAAACAATAATTGTAACAAAAAGTATAAAAATATTGTCAAACAATTGAAAGTAATTTTTATAAAACATTTAAAACTTAATCACAAATCGAAAGTGAAGTCAGACTTCAAAGAAGTCTTTCTCTCCTCAACGGATCCAATGGGACCAGACTTTACGTGGCACTGAAGATCTGGTCTTACCATTGAGGGGAGGGCTATAAGAAGCATGGTGAAACATGCTTGCTTATACTAATCTGGTAGATGTAGATTGAGATGAGCAGAGGTTCCAAGTGCTGAGTTTGGAGACAGTGTGCACCAAATGGATGGTAATCCCCGACAATGACAACTCTCCCACTCTTTGGTGGA
>JAQIWF010000612.1:0-17052 GCA_034694965.1 Ceratozetes gracilis
ACAAATATAATGAACACAACATTAGTGTCTTCTCGAGAGTCAGTTCCCATCGAAAGACAATTGTCTTCCAATTCAGTCCTTAAATCACATTTAATTCAATAATATTTTCATTATTATTATTAATATTATTAGAGTTGAAACAAATGCAAAAAATAAGAAAAATTAATATTTGATTAAAAGTGTGAATCGACTGAAAAACACTTTTAGTGAACTGAAGAGAATTCTAAGCACTAAACGAGAGATAAGACTAAACAAGTTTATGGAATAAATGACATTTTTATTCTTGAGAAACACAATAATCGTTAATATGAATGAAAATGCGATTATATTGTCGTTTAAATCAAATGGTTTGAGAGTCTCTCCGAATATTTCATTATATCTGAGATATTCTGAGCGACAGAATAATGTTTATTCGGAAATCAATTTTTTCATTTCAAGTCTATTAAGCCGTCATTCAATCTATCAATCAATAAGTAGTCGTAGCGATAGGTTGTCTGCTCAGGGCTTTAAGCAAACGGCGATTAAAACTCCTTAACCTTAGTTTAGAAATTTCCTCTAAAAAAATAAGTAAATAAATAAAAAGTGAATTGAATTTCACATACATTTCAATGATTAATGAGTGAAGGGATAAACTATCAGGAAATTGTTAATTGGAAGCAATGCTGGGATAGGAATTTGTTCAGGGGAACATTCAAATGAGCAAAACAAGGCTAAGGTATGACTAATTCAAATTACTAAACGATAAGATATAATAATATATTTGTTTTGCTGATAATTGGAGTCGTTTTGTATGATATTGAGTGAAATAGACTAATATTCTTGAAATCGAGTGCAACACAACATACCTATCGTTGTCTCAAATGATTAGATGTATGGGAAGTCTCTTGTAATTAGAGGTGAATTCTGTGCACTTGAAGTAAACGTTGTATTGAATAATGAAATCGTCAGAAGTAATGATATATTATAATTGACATGAATTTGCGACAAAACAGTAAAGGACTGAATGGATGAAATGCGTGCCATTTGTTGATAATTTAATTTCTGTCAAAATCTGCTCTTTTTAGAGGAAAAACGTATCGCAAGTGAGATGTGATGCGCAAGTGTTGGTAATCGAGGCAATTGATCGCAAGAAAACATCTTAACTCAGTTGAGTGTTCAGCGAAGCCTCACTTCCCATTCAAAATGCTATGAGTTTCGGCCAAATTCAACGAATATTTATTTGATTTACTCTCGAATACAACAATTCTAAACCTATTCTCAAATGTTTTCATTGAATTAAAGCACAAATAATTTCGAAGAATAAGTTATACAACAATTTTATTGAAATTATATTAGTTTTTCATGTCTTCGACATATTTTTTTTATATTCTTAGCAAAAAATGTCAAATAAAATAACAGTAAAACTAATGGTTTATTTGAAGGTCTAATAGAATGACTAAAAATATCGTCAAAATTAACCGTCAAATCGATTGCGAGAAACAGTTGTGATGTAAACGTATTTTCATTTGAATAAAACATAATTTTATTAAAACATATACTCATTGTTTGGACATTTGTCGCAAAACATGGTTTCAGTTATTATTTGAGCGTTAATTATAAAGTTGTCCGAAAAACACGAATTCTAGTCTCAAATGAAATTTACACTAAATTACAATCAATTGATTCTCAATATGAATGGTTTGGCAGAACATTACTCATCAAATGCACTGAAATAACACTTCGGGTCTAAAATTATAGCAAATCATGAAAACAACGACTAAAATGATTGTGAAATCTAATCAAAGAATAACAAAACCTATCATAACATAGGAATCAATAATAGACTGAATACTAATTTGCGAGAAAGACTTTGTGAACCCAAAGTGTAATTTGAATGCAATGTTTAAACATTTATCTAAACCTCAAAGTTGTGTAACAATTAATAGGAAGACAATAATTGTTTTTAAATCTAATTATCGAAAACAGTGATAACAAATAGCAGTTATGTGTAAATGTTTTATACAATACTGTTTCCACTGTAAACTCAAAATTAGCTTCAATTCAATATAATTAATACATTTAGAGCTAAAACAAATCACAAGTTATTCGACTCAATGCTCTTTCCTTATGTATAAGTATTTATTTGTTGAATATATTGTGTTTTCCAACTCTAGATCACAGTATCATTAATAGTAATAATTAATATCAATAATTATAATTCAATCGAATGTTTAAATGAGTTTTACTTCAGTAATCAGTAATCAATGGATTGAATACTAGTTGAAAGAGAACTCCATTTACTAAAATTGGATAGTTTTCGATGAAATGACAAATGAATTGATGAATATTTGCAGACAAAACTCTCCCTCAATAGAAGTGTCATTAATGATGAATAGATAAAAATAATGAGAAGTTTTGTTGATAACAATAAAAACCATAAAAATAGGAATTAAATAACAAATATATATAGAATTTGTGGAATTTATGGCTTCAAAAAATCAAAGAATTAGTTGCCTTCGAAGTCGACAAATGATTTGGCACTTAAAGGCAATCATAATATAAACTTAATTATAACTATTAAACAAACATTTGATTCAAAATGTTTCATACAATTAAGAAATGGTTGCATTGGAAACGACTCAATATTTGTTTGTTTTCTATTAATTGCCATTTAATGGGCAAATATATGTGCGATTGGAGACCAATTGGAGACCAATTACCACTCTATCAGCCGATAGATTAATGTTTGTCCCCAAAGATTGTATTAATACAGAATATCTCACAAATTGTGTGTAGATTGCAATCGATTGTATTACCAATCAATGGAAATGTCGACTAGAAATGGATAGTCCTCTCAGTTAATCAGACTAAGAGATCACCCGTCCCTCCAATTCGTTTGAGACCAAATTCTTTATTCAATACAAAATCAATACAATTAGTAAATTCATTGACAAATACTTCCAATCAGATTCTGATAAGGGTAGGCCTTCCACGTTATAGTTAAATTTATTTCAATTGAAGCCTTCATTTAACATAAAATTGCAATCAATTTGTTAAAAACTTACGAAAATTCAATTCCAAGAGTAGAGTAGAATGAGTTCATCACAAAGCAGTTGAGTTGTCGTGAGTTTGAATATTATGTCCTAAAGAACCCGAGGCTGTGGCCAACGGTGCGATGAAAAGTGAAGGGTTTGACTCGAATTGTCTCATTATGTTTTGACACTTCTCTTCGTATTCAGTCCTTCTTCTCTCCAGAATAAGATGTCGTTCCTCTTCAAACTTTTTGCGAATCTCTTCGTGACGGCCTTCCAGTTCTGCCTTTCGTTTTTCGAGTAAACAACTGAATCTCTGGCGTTCAGTGACGGCCTGTTCGATGAGTTTTTGTTGTAATTCCCTCTTAATCCTCGCCAATTCATTTTTGTCCTTGTGCTTTTTGCTCAGGGATGTCAACTCCTCTTTATTTTGAGCTTCGAGTCTCTTCATCAAAGAGTTGACTTCCTGGTCATGTAGTGCCTGCAAGTGTTGCAATTGGGCGGACTGGGATGAATGCATAGCCTTTTCTATAGCAGCGCATATCTAAAGCATAGATTCATTAATTGCAAAGTTCTGTCATTTATGTTAAGACGAGCGCTCACTTGTTCGTGATATTTCTCAAACAGTTCCAGTTCAGTTTTGTACTGTTCCTGATTTAGAGTAAGCATAGTTTGCGAATAAGTTTTGTGCAGTTCTTCGATCTATTAATAATCGAAAGGGAAGTTAACCGTCGAGTAAATGAACCCTCGATTACATACTTTGGTCTGATGTTCATTGAGAACACTTTGGAGATCGACTTCACTCCTTCTCTTCATGAGGTGCCTATAAGAAGGCATAGAAAGGAACTGCAAACTCTGTCTTCGAGGTCGTGATGGCCTGAGATTGCAGTGGGTATGAGATAGCAGGGGAGGGGTTGATGCATACGATTGAGGTGAGTCGGGAAGAGAGGGAAGACAAGCAGAACATACGTACGTTACAACAGAACGCAATATTAAGTGATAGGTCTTGTGGACAGTTAGTTAAGCACTCCAGTGAGTCAAAGCAATATGTAATACAAACAATACATACCCGTCCGTTGACGACGACTTCTTCGAAAGTTTGGAATGTGATTTGACCCAGGCAGTCTTTTGCTTCTCCTGAGCTTGAGTCAGTCGTTCCTCTTCTTGTTGAACCAGTTCCCTTCTCTTGTCTTTGAGTTTGTCGTACTTCTTGCGGACAGTCATCAAATCGCGGTCTACTTTAGTCATCACTTTCTGAACAATTTTGTGTTCTTTTATTTTGTCCAACGATTCGGGCATTAGTTTGGCTTCAGTTGACTCCAACAAAGAGGATGTCTTCTCGAGAGCGCCGTCATCTGATAGACTACGAATTGATTGATTCAGTCTTTTATTGAGTGTGTCCTGTCTTAGAAGGGGTGAGGCAGCGATTCTGTGCACAGGAGAAGAGGTGTTTGACATAACATTAACTGACTTTTGGAAACTGCCGTTCACTGCATCGGATTTGTTGGCCGTCGCACTCATTTCAGTCGACTCTTTCACTGCCGAAGACTTATATGGATTCTTCTCCTCATCGCTGGTATACCTCCGCTGGTATACCACTTGGTGTTCGGGCGATACACTGACCGTCACTTTACAGGAGTTATCGCTTTGAGTGGTAGCGACTGACAGGTCGTCGATATCATCTGTGAGGGCCAACAATTGCTTCGCGTGTTTCTCAACCATAGACTGGTAAGCAATAGGATTGGCCAAAGCATCGGCTAATTCTGAGAGACCGTCGGGAACGTAGTCCTTGACTGTGATGTGAACAAAAAGAGTGGGCATCGAAAGGGGTTGACCCGATTCGTTACGCAACGAAAGATGTCGATAACCTGGACGTAAGCCAACGACTGGAAGTATTCGGTGACCAATGAATCGGTTGTTTTCTTCAAAGGCGGCGATCCTGACACAGGCCAACTCAGGCAGAACTACTTTCTTGAAGATAAACGGTTCCTCGTCGTAGACGGGGTTTATGCCATTCGCTTGAATCGTTTTAGTTCTTTTCCGACGCACAGTATCTGCTGGGAGTCCATACATGTCGACCTCAACAAAAGTACCGACCCTTTTGTCCGATAAGAACTGACCCGAAATGATCTGCCATTGATTTGAGAGGAAATGAGTTCGTAATGAAATGGAAAGCACTCATACTTTGATAGTAACGGTTCCGGCAATGATTCCATCGACAGTGGATTCAGTGAAGGGATCAAATTTCCTGTCGTGTCGTCGCATGAAATCAGGTTTAAGAAGATAACCGTTTCGTCCGTTGTATTCAAATATTCCTAAATTCAATTGCATTCCTAAGTCTGAAGAGTGGAAGTAATCAAAACATAATTAAATCCAATTGTGAACACAATTATTAAAGTGAAACAAACCAAGAGTTTGGAAGTTGAGGGCAACCATCTGACAACCGGCGTTCCAGAAGACCTGAGGCATGTAATTACTTGAGTCAACACGAGTTCCTTTAGGGTATATCCGACTCAATTGTCTTTTGTTGAAACTGAAAGTCGACATAACTTTGAGAGAAAGCAAATCAAATAAAGCAAATGTGAACTCACTTAACGAATTCAACGGGTCTTTCCTTCAATAGACTGGTGCCCTGTGTTTCCACAAAAGACGAGACTTCAAAACTTCGGTTTCTCTCTGGAAATGAGTTTCTCGTAAACAAAAGAGAGACAAATGTTTGCATTCACTCACTCTCTGCGTATTCAAAGGAGTGGAAACGGACCGGTTGTACGTAAATAACTAAGGCAGACATCTCAGCACCGGCTTCCGATTCTTTGCTGGCAGTTCCCTGAATCTCAATTACCTCTTCAGGTGGAGGCACCTCTTCCTCCTCAATACTGGAGTCAGAGTCCAGTTCATCGATATCACAGCTGACGCTTTTGGCGGCATTAGGACTGACCTCTTCATTACCATTGAGTTGAGAACTGTCCTCATTGTCGATCTGACTGCTCTCATCACTATTACTTGTGACAAGAGTAGGACGGCGTTCAGGCGTTGTCGGCACAGCCATACTCACAGCAGCCTCTGACTGTTGTTGTTCGGCGCACTCAGCCATCATTTGCAAGTTTCTGGCCTTTCTATTCCTGATGTGATGTTTCTTCTTATTCTTTATTATTATTCTTCTCAACAACTGGTTAGGAGAGGGAAGTGGCACTCCTGGCTTCAAGGGGTATGTCGTTAATGGTTCTGTGACGAGAGAGTCACCAAATAATTTGCGACAATAGTTGGCCATTTTGGCCTGTTGCTTAGGGGAACAGTGGTTCTCAAAGGACAGGATCACCGGATAGAGGGATGTTTTGAATGCGCTCTCGTATATCGCGTCCAACACTTCTTTCAATGAAATGTCAGTGACAACAGTATAGCCGTGAGTAATGATGGGCTCCTCATCCCCTCCCCTCCCGTTCCAACAGTCGAGTTCAATGCAACGACAACCGGCCAAAAGGCACTGTCGGTAGACCTCGACTGACGATTTGCCGGTCAACTGATGTCCCGTTAGATATGTGTTGTGACTCGAGTTTATAAAGTAATGACTCAACGGTTGGTCCATATCTGAGTTGAGATCAAATTTTTCGGGCGCGACGATTGCATTGTCTTCACTCATCAAATAGCGGGAAAAGCCCTCAAATGACAGCAAACCCTTTTGAGCAATACTTTTATTTGGTTCGTACTGTTCGACGATATCTCTGCCACGACTCTGGTTTGCATACGGGTATAGGATCTCATTGAGTCGCGGATCCCTCTGTTCTTTGTTTAGGAATTCCACTAAATTATCGATTGTCATCAGTTTCTTCTTATTGCTCACCACTGCCTCCACACCACACCTGAAGTTTAGACATCGAAAACATATAAACTCAATGCAAATGAGACACAATTGTAACACAATTTAGATGTCAAAGACATTCAATTGCTGTAAAGCTTAAACCAATTCAATGAATCACTCTTTCACTCAAATATCTTATTCTAAACTGATTTGTATTCAAGTCATTCACCAGAAGAATAAATTTGTCTTCTAGTGATTAAAAATGCCCACAGGATTTGCACAAGTATTTACTGTTTTAGCCCTTTTTCACTTTAAAGTGAGGCATTCCTCACATATTCATCCAAATATTCCAAACTTATATAAGAAATGTTAAAAATTTAAAATTCAAAATAAGTTATGAAAAATTCAATGAATCAAAAGTAAGTAAACATTTTCGCTATTATTTTAGTAACCATAACAAGAGATACAACGAGTGATTCTTGTTATTTGACAAACCAGGCTATTTTACAGACCAATGCTTACACAAGATGTCATAATTTATTATTCATGATCAGGATGTACATCAGCTATTAACATCAAAAGGCTCTCAAAGTTACAGGGTAAAACCTTTGAGGAAAGAGAAGCCCCACTAAGTCTAGTAAAAAGAAAAGAGTGATAATTGAAATGATGCCATCATTGATGCCATTCCTCTCTAATGCCATTCAATACTTGTAGGCAACAAACGAAGTCAATACAAGTGTCGAGATTAAGAACTTGGTTATGCCATAGATGTCTGAGTAATGCTAATCTAATTGATCGCTAAATCTAATGTTAAGAATAAATTAGAGCTGACTTCTTATTGCGCGATCAGTTTGGTTAGAGTGAGGTCTATGATCGGAATGTCATATTTGAGTTAAGAGAGCTATTTCTGTAATCGCATTAATGCTACAAGAGTCTTAATATACTAATTAAGTGAGCAAGCTAAACACAAATAATGATGGGCCATGTGTTCAAGTAATGCCATAATATTGAATTAAATGAGAGGTTCTTACAACTGTTCGAAAATCCTCTTCACTTCAGTCCGTCCGACGAGGTTTTGATAGAAAGTGAAGAAGACATTCATTGTAAACTTGTCCGTAAGTATGGTATCAGTCTTTCCAGTCGGTAAACCACATAATTCCAGTGCCTTTTCCACTCTTTTCTTATCGTCTTTATGTGTTGCGAACATTTTGATTATACTATGAATAGAATATAAATATGAATATAATAAGTATATGAATATATCTATCAATATATGAGACAATATTACACGCATTCACCCAAATGTTCAAATTTGATGCCTAACTATAAAAGAGTAATCAAAGCCAATCTGTGGCACATATTTGTCGCACTACTCCAAGTCACTAACGAGTGAATAATTAGGTTAACTAGGCCAATCATCAATTCAATTACTAATTCATCAAAACATAATATTTACATCAAATTTAATGTTTCGTTTGTTTCGCAAAAATCGACTTTCAATTTGTCAAAAAATGCATTAATTTATAGATTTGTGACATATTTTAATCAATTTGAACGTCAATATGAAAAGCAAATACTGTTCCGCCTTTGCAGGAATGGTTCAAATGAAAGAACCAAATCTATATTCGAAACATTTTTGTCATTTCATTTCATTTTACGCCTGGTTTATAATCTGATAAGAGGCGGGAAAAATCATTTTCCATAATGAAAAAACTCGTGTAAACAGTATTTGACGGCAATATGCAGTGATGCGCAAGAATTCAATTCAAAACTGTTATAAAAATTGGTTCATTTTCTCAATCATATGAGTGGTCAGGATCAATTTTAGTGACTCAAACCAGATTTAACTCAACTTTGCAAACATTTCGGATTTTGGTTATACTCGCAATCAAATGAAATGGGTTTTGTATGGGGTTTGTGCAAGATGAATTGGGGGATCAACGAGTAATCCAATTCTGTGATACATTGTGTTGTTGTGACACAACTTGTGAGACACACTTTCCAGCAAATAATCATTGCTTCGAAACATCACAAATATTTGGTTACATTTCCTCTAAACTATATTTTGATGTGAGATAAAAGCAGTGCAAATATGTTCCAAATTAAGAATTTGGTCAAATGAATCGTCACTACAACAAACCATGGTACATCCATGGTACATCTTGCATATCCCAGCGACGGATAAGCCGAAGAAAGCCCTTCAAGTTTGTGATTGAAATTCTTGAATAACTTTTCTAAAGATTAGATTTTTACTCAAAAACATAGACAAACATCACATAAGAGTTAATACAATGAAGAATATGATGTCAAAGAATCCAACGGATTGTGACTAAAATATAACATTTTTTTCAATTATTAATAAAACTCAAGATTTTTAATATGAGAGGAAAAAGCGTTCATTTCTTAGAATCAGTGAATGCAATGATTTATAGCTATTATATAAACGGAGACTAAACCAAAACAATTAAATTATGCAAAAAAACTAAAGATATTCGAGTTGTTGTGAATGTGTGTGAAGGCGTCTATTTAAAGGGCTGACCAGGGGTGCACTCACTAGTCCAGTCACATAGACAGTGCATCTCTAAGAAGTAAGGCAAATTTGACATGCTGAGCTAATGTTAAATAATTGAGTCCGAGGGCTATTTTATTCGACTTATCGATCCAAATGTTATTTTATTAATACCTCACTCAGTCATCCCTGGGTTGTGAAGAAGAGCCCAACAATAATAGCGAGTCTGAGTGGAGCACAAAATAATCGATTCATCCTTTCCTTAAAAATAATACACAAAAATTCGTTCAATTAATAGTCGCATACAATGTAGGGCTCGGATTGACGTCATCTCAGACTTTCTGACAAAATATTTTGATTTAATTTGAGAAAAGAATTACTATTATTATTATTAACTCATTTGAAAAGTTTATAATTTGATGTCAGACTTGAAGATTACGTTTGTTTCAAATCTAGTAAACCATAAAATTAATTATATTGAGAAACAGTACAGACGGACACAAATTCAGACAAAAGTAATATAGCCTTAATTCAGACAAGAAATAATGTTTACAAGTCAAGAATCTTGCTAACTTCATTAAGTCATTGCATGGAACCATTTGCATGCTTTGATTCAACACATAGTTTAGTAGTCGATCCGACATAACTCACATTTTTGTTTTTTATTATTCTTACAAAGTCTCAAATAAATTGAAAAAATATGGTAACACTTTTGGGAATAACCAAGCTAATTACTTTAGATTGATCAGTCATCATTAAATATTGCCAGCATTTATTTCTAGGATATATTCGCCTCTATATTATATTAGGAGTATGATATGCATGACTTAGATTTGACTTAAATTCCAGTCAATTGAGCTTGGTTATGGCAGGATTACAGAAGAAATCAATTTAGAATTTCCATACTTTCAACAACAAAAAAGAGTGTTTTATAGGCGAATTGTTGGCATACTTTTTCGTTGGAATTTTGTGTCTAAACTAATAAATATTTAGTAAAATCTTTTTGGGAAAAAAGGGAGAAGAAGTGAATTTTGTTATATCAATAAAATGAAGATCTGATAAAAATATTGAATGTAAGGAAATAACACTTATGGCAGACAGAGGTTAGAAAAGGCATCAAAATTTATATGATAACAGCAATCGATTGGCAACTCGTGGCTATTGTTCACATCCTAACGACACTACTGGACACTCGAAACACTTTAACCACAATAATCGAAAATATCAATAAATAGAGCGTTTTTGGGCAAAACATAGATCCTTAAACCGGGAAGCAATGGAAAAGAAGGCAGAGATGATACCCGGACTCATCTTTTATTTAAACTTTAAAAGTGTGTTCTATTCGTCTCTCTTTACATAACATGATTTGAATGAAATAAAAAAAACTCATTACAAGTGAATCAATAATCTCTGTAACTCTTATTCCCTGTATATATAATTTGGCTCAAAATTAGATCTCATTTTGTGTTTGTTTTTACATCTGATCTAAAATTTCATGAAACGTATAAATATAATGAAAGGAAACAATGATAACAAACATAATCCGAGGCTTGGATTCTATTAACACATTCTTTAATTGAAAACAAACACGAATTTCATTAAACAGATAAATATTCAAAATATATAATTAGAAGAAAATAAAATTAAAATTCGTTGAGAATATGAATACAATTCAAACAAAATTATAGCGAAAGTAAATAAATGAAACAAAAGTCTCGAAATATGGGCAAAACTTTTTGATTCCTAATGAGTGAATAAATATTTACAAATATTTCAATTGAAGCAAATATAGACCTGGATAATAAACTGATAAATAAGTATAGAAATTATGATTGTGTTGAATGAGTGGATAAAAAAGTTAAGCTTTCATTTGTCGGAAAGATTGAGTTAAACCTCAACTGTATTGGCGATAATGTGTACAGATTTTGAAAAAGTAATAACAATTAGTATGTTTTGTTTGGCAGTTAAATAGGTTTTCCGTCATATAATTTATCCCGAGAAGAGACGACACATTTATTTAATCAGAAAAGTGCTGCACTTTTTCTCATCCAATTGCAAGTGAAGACACTTTCAGGTCAAACATTTATCTAACGTTTGGATTGTGTTTCGAAATAATTGCTTTTGTATAACAAATATTAGTCCAACAAATATCCAGCAAATATCAAAATCATTCATTAGTTATAAATATATTATGTATTGAATGGGTTTCCGTTCGTTTGAATCGCATCAATGATGAAACCATTAGAAGCCAGAAGTGATGAATCGCTGTTTCTTTTATCCCATTTCCGACGAGAAATTTAATTTTTCGTTTATATTAAATTCAAATCTCAATACACTCTCTTTGATTAGTTTGAAAAAATGTTTTTACACTTCACTCTCATATCAGTTATTATCTCAAAAATGATTACTCGACACATAAAACTGTTTCAACGAATGCCATAAATCAAAATTGATTTTTCAATATTACAACTCATAATACAAATACTCAATCCATGCGTCGACTGTCTCTCTAATAATTAGTGCTCTTATCATACAATTTCAATTCAAATCATTATTTTAATGGTACGGATCTGTTAGGGGTTCCACCAAATTGTCATTCAATTCAACATTTACTCATTTTAAGGGTTTCTCGAAATTACTCTCAAATTCAAATAAACGTAAAACCCATTAAAAGCGAGTATTTTTGGAAAGATCTGTTGAGTTGTTGGGAAATTACCGCCGTATCACCTATCAATTCCTTATATTTCCAAGTATACCAATAAATGACTGAATTTATTACTATTAAAAGCAATAATACAGTGAATACTCAATGAGATCCTATTGTAGGTTCCTATGGATTGAGGGACAGAAACGAGAAAGGGATAGGAACATATACACTAGCTAAAATTCTAAGTGATTAGACTTACCCCATAATTCACACTCTGATTAAAATTTATTTATGTTTTCCGCCGATACTAGCTTTAGGGAGGTGGAAGGGGGAGTAGTTAGCGATTTCCACCCTCCTGAAACTGTAAATTTGGCATTTACCGCCCCTGTTTTATGGAAAAATTTTGAGCAAATTTTCCCCGGGCTGTACCCCCTCCTGGAGCCGAGGACTTCAGCAATCCCTGCTTTAAATGTATCATAAATTTTTGATCTTTTAAAAATTGAAAAATGATTCCGTGTTTTAGTAGATATTTGAATATAAAATCAAAACAATTAACCCATTTTTAACTCTATTAAAAACTGAGGAAAACATTTAGATTTAAACTGATTTAAAGTTCACTAAAATATTTGAGGGATTGGAAGGAGTCCTGAAAAGCACTGAAATATATTACAATGTTTTCCATAGTAGAGGGATAGTAAAGAGAGGGATCTCATCAAATATTTTTAACATTACTAGTAGAATTCAAGTCAATTGACTTGGGTATAAAACTTCTAGGTTATTTCATCAAAATATTATAATTGTTATCAAATAATTTAATGCATTCTCTCTCTATCTCTCTCTCTCTCTCTCTCTTTAGCTCTCCCGCTCTTCCCGTCTCTCTTTCTCAAAATATCACACATACATGGTAATTAATTTAATGTGTTTTGATTTTTTGTTATTGTTTATCCACAGATGGATACGTCTATCTCTTTTATATTAGTTAAAGGATTAAAGGATGTGAAGTTTAATTATTTCTGGTTTAAATATGAGCTGGTAGATGGCCTTGCCAACTCTCATTTATCATTATGTCTCCAACAGTATAATAATAATTTTTATCTCTATTTATAGCTAGTACAAATCCACTTCAAATAATAATTTATTTGATATTTTTATTGCCCAACTCTGGTACAACTTGAGGTTCACATAATACATAAAATGAAACCAGAACATTGTTCAACATTAAAAAGAATTATTGCAGAGTTTCTGGTTTAATAGTTACCCTGTTACAAATTTTCTTTCTCAATTGAATTTTAACATTAAAATTGTAGTTTGTATTCAAATTCTGATGGATTACAAAATGATTGACAATATATTTATAAACCACTGAACAGACGTCTGATAACATTATTACAGAGAATCCAAAGTATAGTCCGATTAGACTACCTATGAATGAAACAAACTCTTCAAAGAATATGCTTGGATTGTGTTGTACTATATGATCAGGTTCAGTTGGTGCTAACACAGCTAACCAATATTGGCCTGCGTATATATTAAACCTGGTTAATTTTAATTCAAACTTTTCATGATAACAATCAACAAATAATTTGCACTCTTTCTCACACTTTCTACCAATATCAATATCCTTGCTTGATTTATCGGGACTAAGAGCCAAATCCATCATAAACTCATCAGAAATAATTTCTGAATAATAGTATCCTGGCAAACTATTATTAAAAGCAATTTTCCAGTATTTTACCCTACATTTTGAGATACAATCTTTGTTAGAATTGAATTCCTTTGTTCTGTAGTCGAAACAATTTGTATCATAAGGTTTAGGAAGTGAACGGGTGGTTATCTTCCTGTACCCAATGTATGGAACAGAATTTCCATCAAGAATCAAAGAAATTCCAGTATTTTTGGCTGAATTCTTGTGAATCCTCTCTTTTCTTGAGTGAAAATATATGTGAATATAAGTAATGTTTGAATTGATTCGAGTACTAAACAGAGCTTCAGAGAAGTCTTGAAATTTCTGATAATAGTATTCAATGATAAACCTATCGTCCGATTCGTCTTTCCTTTGACTAAATAGTGTGAAACACATATAATTTCTATCAATTGATGTTTTGATGGGTGAGATCTCTTCACAATTGATATAGTCTTGAGATGAGTTATGATCTTTTGGGGCCAAAACTTTGCAGGTATTCTGAAAAACATAGTCTTTGGTATGCATTGCATTCCACTGTTGTCTTATTGTTTGCTTTTGTAAGTATTGTTTAATTCTTTCTGAATTTATTCCTTCGCTGTTATTGATTCCAAGATGAGTCAAATAATAATCTTTTAATAGATAAGATTTATCGACACAAATACTGACAGCAGGTATTGATATCTGCGATATGTTTTCATAACTCATAGAAATCGTTGTTTTGTATGAGAAATACATTTCACAGATCTTTGAGATCTGATATAAACACAAAGCCATACAAAAGAAGTAAAATGAATATTGAATTAAAATTTTTGGTTTAAATAGATTAGTGATCATTATTACAATAATACAACTAAACTATGAAATTCTTGAACTGTTTTAATAAAATATTTATATGTGTAATCTGATGCATAAATTGATTTTATTTGTTTTGCTAGTTTACTTAATTGATTAAACTTAAATGATTGAAATGTTAAGGTAAACATTAATTTCTATAATGAATTCTGGGAATATTTATTTGTTAATCATTTTTCAATTGATTTAGGGGTTGTTCATTTATTATGTACGCAGCCTTGGAGGGGAGGGGGTTTAGGCGGATGTGTATGACTTAATAGGTGTTACTACTACTAAAATCTATGTTTTGTTTATTAAGGGGAATTAGATATTAAGGGTTTAAAAATTCTAGGAAAAAAAGTGGATATTTTTAAAATTTTTAAAGCCTTGAAGGTATGTTGCTTGATCCTTTTTTACGCGACTCTGCCCGCCATGTAGAACACCTATGCGTGATTTCTAATAAATGAACGTCAATCAATTTTTTTTAAAGATAATAAGAACATTTCTCCAAAATATTAAATTTCTCTCTCCAATCAAATTCTATTATTAAATGTCCAAAAAGTCCTTGGTATGCAAAGTGAATTGAAGTTAAATAATTTTTTTTTAAAAACTGTCTTAAATTTTTTATCAAAAAGTATTTTTTTAAGAATTTGTTGTCCTTAAAGAATATGAATGAGAAACTAGCTAAAACTCTAATAGGAAAAATTTATAAAGTACTGCAACGAGTTAACCAAGTTGAGCTTGGGAATAGCGTTCTTCTTTAGTTTAAGAAATAGTGTTTTAAAGTTGGTCCAAACTAGATTTCCCGCGCCAAATATACGGTTCCCCGGAGAACCAATTCCCAGGGGAATTCGCCAGTCGGAAGAAATACTCAGATTTCACGCGCGAAGGCAGAAATTATTAAATATAATCACAATTTAGGAAAAAGAAATAATTTTAATGAAGAATAATTCGAAATTTACAATAAAACACAATTAAGCAAATATACAGTTTTATAAAGTCGTACAACACATACAAAGTAAGGCTGAGCTGAGAGACTGAGATTCTGTGTCTATTACATAAGTAAAGCCTCAACAGTGAATGAGCTTGAAATTTGGTACCAGACGACGGCGAGGAGAGGAATGAAATTTGATCAGAGCATAAGATGCAGTTTTTTGGGAACTTCGAGCCAATAAATTTTAGCAGTAATTGAGTTTCAATAGTTGTTTATTTCAAAAGTACAAATTTTATTCTGGGTATTGCTATCCAACAGAATTGAGCCTGAACGAAGACTAGTTTGACCTAGTTGAAACAATTGTCGCACATCATTCTGTTATGATTTGTTTAATTGTGATTTAAAGTGAAAATATTACCACATCTTAATCAATATGACTACACACAATTACCAAGATCTCAATAAGAACATATGAAAACATTTAACACTTTCTCTCACTTTCTATAAACCATTCATTCATTTGACCTCAAAATGGACTCAATTTTAAACATATTTCTCTTCAAAACAACTCAAATATAAAACAATTTATTGGATTTGATGTTAACTATCGTTGAATACGAGGAGAGTCTAATGAATGGTCAGAAAGTGGGCTCCAATTTCGGCCGCAAATTATTGGTCAACAAAATAGTCTTCGAAACCCTTAAACAGTTTATACCGAAAATCGAGAGAAATGTCAACACTTTGTCACAAATTATTGACAAACAAATCATCGAAAATAAAAGACTGATTCAAGAGTTGTCTCATTGCCGAAGACGTGAAGCAGTTTCTGAGAAACAATTAAAAAAAAGTGAGAAATATTTACCACAATTTGAAGGAAGAAATGAAGTGGAAAGAGATGTGCGAACTGGTCTTGGAATCAGTTCTCATACAGAAGACAATAAGACTGACATACCTCTCCCCCCACCCAAACGGATCGACGTTTCCCACCGAATCGAAGAATCTCACAAAAAGTCCGGAATAATCCCTCATTTAGACAATTGTCTAATCGATTGCATACTGAAACAAATTCATAGCAATTATTCCTTTGGAGCGCTTCCACCAAATGGTGGCGAATGAGCCCTACATTCAGTAGAAGAAAGGTATGGCCAGACTCTTGACTACACTTTCTTTATTCAACACTCACTTAATAATCAAAGACTAAATTATTCTTTTAATTATATGATAACTGATTTGTGAATGACTGTCCATTTAGGCTCACCTCTTATACTGTGCAACAAATGATAGAAATGTAGCGAAACCTAAGACAGTGTTCACATCAAGACTTGTGAAGAATGTGTGGACTCTATCTCTGTCTTCATTCCAATTTGGAATTTGTTGTCAATCATTGTCGTCGGCGGATAGCATCGGACTATCTGTTGAGGAGGTGTTGGGGGAAAGCAACTGAGATATGCTTGAACTCAAGTACTAGCACTAGCTTTTCAAGGCATAGACCTTTGGAACCAAACCCAACACCTCTGAAGACCGGATTATCAATTTGTTGGGGGCTTTCAACCAGTGAGGTCAACACCGGATGAGGTATAGTCGTGACATAGTTGACAGCAGGGACGATGTGTGAGCCATTGGCGGTTGACTCTCCA
>JAQIWF010000613.1:0-17051 GCA_034694965.1 Ceratozetes gracilis
TTGTCTAATCTCTCTCTCGGTCTCCAAGTCCTCTGAAAGAAGACGGATTTTGTCCTATATTTTGAGTGAATTTGATAACTAATTTTCGAAGAATTTTAAGTGAACTTACTCTTTGTCTAATCTCTCTCTCGGTCTCCAAGTCCTCTGAAAGAAGACGGATTTTGTCCTATATTTTGAGTGAATTTGATAGATTAGTTTTTTTGTTTGAATCCCAGAATATCTCAGAATGTCATTCATTTTTAAGAGCTCTGTATTTCAGAAAATTTTATAATTCATTAAAATCTGAAGTTTAGTGCAATTTATGATTAAATAAAAGTTAAATAAACATTGTTTTAAACAAACGCTAACTTCAATGCCATATGACGTCAACTTTGAGATACTTATGAATATTCTTTGAATAAATTGATTGCAATTCTTAGAAAACATTCTCTTAATGGCGACTATGAATACTTGTAAATATATTTCTTAAGGAATATATTAATTAATTAATTGACTATTTATTAGATGAGAGCCATATTGGGAATATAGGAAAGAGAATAATAGAAAAACTCATCTCATTTGAAATGAGGTCAACTGACAAGAATTCAATGGCTTTCATCCAAAAATGAATATAACTTTGAAACTAAAGTAAAATCGTTTTCTCCAAACCAGGAGATCATTGAATTGATAATTTGTTTCCCTATTCCGCTCCAAATGAATGACATTCAGAATAGAAATTAGTTTAAGAGTTAAGGAATTGAAATCTCTTTCAATGGAGTATTGGATTAATAAAGAAAATAAAGAATAAATCAAACCTCGAGGCGAGTGAGAGCTCCCAAATCGGTTCCATATTCAATGGAGATGTCTCCTCCGTGTCCGGAGGACTGTCGATAGACGTACTTGGTAGTTCTTGAAGACATTATGAATTGATGTTTTGTATCAATTCACGGCTCTTAACAATAACTGAAAGCTTATAGAATCGAATGAATGGAAGTTTGAATGACTAACGAAAGCTATCGCCGCGATATCCGACTAATCAGACTTCACTCACAACGAGCTGAACATATCTCTGAAAAAGTGGAGGAGTCGGGTCCAATAGAGATGAGTAGATCTTTCTCAAGCAAACTCAATAGATCTGTCGGTGACGACCACCCCTTGAATTCTTGTTGAGCGCATCGCTAAAAGTCAGTCTCATATTTCGTATAACTAAAAGTCGGTTCAACACAACTATTGCATAGTTTCGGATTCCTTTTATAGCCATGGATGCTGTGAATGCCTGTGAATGCCTGTGCCTCACATCTAAACACTTCTTATACTTGTTGCTCATCGTATGCACAATATGTTTGTTATGGAGTTTAGAAACTTTTTTATTCATTTGATGACCTAAAGACACAAAAAGACTCTAATGTTAGACACCATTTGACTCTTAACGCTATATTTATAGCCTATTTAACCATAAGTTTACATCAATTTCTTATCTAATGTGACATTTCTTATCAAAACTATTTCTAACACTCAAATCAATACATTCTTTTCAGTCATTATATCATTTTTATTAACTCTCTTTCCAAAGAATTTACATTTTTCTCAAATTATTGCAATTAATTTAAACTCAATTATTCTTTCAATTCTTTATTTAGATTCCAAGTCATTATCGAATTTGTTTTTTCACCCATTTTTATTTCCTCCGTCGAAATCATTGATCCAGGACCATTAAATATTCATGTGTAATTTCACAAGAATCCAATCGTTTCCAGCAATTTATAAGTGTTTGCTTTAATTTATAGGGAGTGTGTGTGTGTGTGTGAGAGAGGGAGAGAGACAGAGAGAGAGAGAGAGAGAGCCAAAAATTTAATGGAATAAAGAATTTACTTAAAATATAATGAACTGAATGAGAATTATCTAGTAATCAATTTTGAAACTTATTTAAGTCAAGAGTGTCTGCCAGAGAAAGAATGTCATCAATGGTGCCGTCGATATCATCCAAAAGTGGTTCGCTTTGAATTTCGACAGGAATTCGGGCAAAAGCCTCATAAGTGATGTCTTCTTTGATTTTGATGGAGGATTGATTGGTCTCAGAGTCGAAGGAATCCATTCGAGTAAAACTAATCGGTTTATATCTCAAGACTCTTGGATGTCGTGAGACTCGAAATACGGCCTCTTTGGCTCCAAATCCATCTTCTAATCGAGTCTTATGTCTGAGTTGATAGAGTTCTACCAGTTTTGAGAAATATTCTTCTTCTGAACTGGTCTTTGGCCGAAGAAGTGTTAACATTTTCCAATCGATGTCTGTCCCACAGAAGTCATTCAAATCCAGTCCAGTCATTGGATCCGGAATTGGATTCAAAAATGAAATCTTTGCCGAATTGGAGGTCAGATCACAAACTAAAGCAATTCCTTTGGAATCAGTTTTCTTAAGTTTAGAATTTTTGGCATTTGTTTCCCTCTTAACTAATTTTCTTCCAATCGACTGGTCCTTCAAATTATGGCCCACTGTTTGATCGATTGGATCCGCTTTTAATTTTAAATTTGGAATTCTGGACAAAGTTTTGTCCAAATCTTCTTTGGATATAATAAGAGTTTCACTTAAATCAAGAAAAATGAGATCAGATTTGGTTTCTTCTGAATAATCCTTTCTTTTGAAAGAAAACATTGTTTATAATAAAAGAGTGAATTTTGTAATAAAACCGAAATCATTGTGAGGTATGAATGAAAAGAACGGAAGCAACGGTTGGGTGGAGTCCTGTCACTAATCACATATTTTTATCAACAAAACTCTTTGACATAATTTCCCGTCACTTGTAATCAGAAATGACTTAATAATCAAAACTATTTTAACACTTTATGTAATTCTAATATATTTACACAAAAATTAGTTTAAATTCTAAATAATTTTGAAATTAAAGAAAATTTCAAATAAAGTCTAAATGAGAGGAATCAGTGTTTGTGTCCCTCTCTGAAGAATCTGAGACCACAGTAACCACAGGTGCCATAATCGGTGGGGTCGTCCACATTGATGAAGACCTTGGGATGACCCAAAGGTCCTCCACCTCCGTCACAACTGGCCCACCGCTCTTTCACCGCAATGGGAGGCACTTCTGCTATCAGATTGATTGCAAACCGAGGATTGATCTGAAAATTCATTAATCGTTTAAAACAATCCATTTTTGGGAACAAATCACAAATATTTTGAGACCTCTTTCTGTTTGCCTGAGAAACGAAGCAAACGGTAATCATTTGCACCAAAAGACTGTTCAAAACAAAACATAATAAATATCTGGATTTAATGAATTTGAGATGAGATACCTGTCCTGTATGTGTCGTTTTCTCCAACACATTATTTTTGATATCGCGATCAGATTTCTGTTCGAATACTTCTAACGACTTATCGGTCGTTAAACACATTTTACTGTCTATTATTGGATTAAATGCAAGCATTTTATTAAAAGCATTAATGGATTGCTTATTATTAACGCATTTAAACCAATTGATTGCCATAATTGAGCCCTAAATCAGATTTCAATGCTTTAAGTCTTCAATCAATTCAATCACAAAAACAACAATCAATTTGTAAACAAACAAACATTCGTTCATTTCGTGTAACTCTCGATAATTCGAGACCTTTTAATACTCAATAAACACTAGATTTGTACAAATATTCCGCATAAAAAGGTCTTAATATTTGTACAAATTTTTTCTACTGGCATTTTTGAACAATATTACCTTACTAACTAAAATTAACTTAGTAATCGGCAAAAATTTGAACTTATTATTTGAACCATGATAGATTTGATTGAATCATATAATGATCAAGTTGAACTCTACTATAGTATATGAAAAGTTCAAAATTTATTCACAAAAAGTGATTAACACGTTGTTTATGAATGCATTAAAGTGTGAATTGAAGTGATTTTATAAAAACTGTGATTTGTTTGACTTTAAACTCAATTAAAGAGTGTTTTAAAACTCAATTAAAACCTTTGACCAAATCTATGAGTTTTGCGATTAAGGGGTCATTGAATGTAAATAAAGTGAGTTTTCATTCATTTTTATTTCTTTTCAATAAAAGTCAAAAAAGGATTTCATTTTAGGTTTCCGATAAAAAGCGATAAAATAATAATTTTTTGATAAACTTTACAAACAGTTATTAAACGAATAAAATATAACTTCTATTAAGCTTTTATAATAAACACCTCTTTTATAGATAAATTTGTGGTAAATTTCTACTTATTTATGATATCACTATAAAAACCAATATTTCTGCTCTGAATTGAGTTGTTATCGCATTTCTTAAACAGATATCAATTGAAGGACTGATTGGGAGACAAATTGAGGAGAAATGTTGTTTCGTTTGCCGACTCTTCTGAGTCGTATTACTAGTTTCGCAACACATCCCCAGTCCTCTCACTTAGTAAACCAGAGCATCAAAAGGGTTGTGGTATCAGAACCTTCCTTCTCATCTCCTTTTTGGACCCAATGCCGGGGCTTTAAAGATAAAGAAGTTCTGAAGCTCAGGTGTCCCGACTGTTACTTCACTCAAGTAGACGACCGGTGGTGTGTCTTATGCCGGACACACCCCCGCCATAAACAGAGACAAAAGGTGGACGACGTCCGTAGAAAGTGGATCGTAACTCACGTGACGAGAACTGGTCGGGCCTTCAAAAAGCATTTTCAATATCCGGGACATGACTTATAGTTTTATACATTTATTAAAATTGAATATATTTAGCATTTTTTAGGTCGAAGTCTAACTATTCTCTCATTTAGTGTTTTATTGTTGTCTTTCATTACTTTTGTGGAAAATAATGAGTCATTTTGTATGAAAATGTTGTGAAATTGATTTCAAAGATTAAATACAAGTGATGTGAGACTTGACTTCATTCTGGAATAACTTTATTTCGTTTTAATCTTTAGCTACACTTATAATGAATTGAAATATTCGTAATTACATTAAATTTGTTTATATTTAAAAATCAATTATTGGTTATTGTTTTGATGGTTTGACATCACAATAGAAGAACAGCCGTTTGACTAGTGGTCAGAGCTTTGAATGGACTTAAAGACAGATATCAAATGAAACAATTTTCACAATTAGTTAACAGTCTATTGAATATAATATGGAATTCACTCTAAATTGAGTTCAATATTAGGATAAAACCGTTTATATTATGAAAAAATGCCGAAAAATCTGTTGAAGTAATGATTATCATAATATCGATGCTATTGTTTAACATAAATAATAAAACAATTTCTGCGTTCCTTAAGAAAAATAATTGAAATACAGTTTAAGAGAAATTTTGAGTCCTATCTATGAAACGAAATCTGATTTGTGGTCACAAAACGCTATGATATGATAATAACATCGAAATAGTATTCGAATATAAACTTGGAATGAATTGACATTTGATTTGCAAAGAAGTACTCATCAGATAATCAATACTTTGCTCTTAAAATAAACTTAAATAATAATAATTTTTAAAATATAAGAAATGTTTAATAAATGTTAAAACAATTTAGTGTTTGTCTCAATCATAGCGTAATATAAAGTAATACATAATTAGGCGACAAATCAAATGGTGTTTAACCGACTTTAGTCGATAAGACGAGGGCTACGATCAGACCGTAGAGACCCAACACTTCGGCGAAAATGAGGATTAAAATCATTCCTACGAAGAGTCGGGGCTGTTGGGCTGTCCCACGAACACCAGCGTCGCCCACAACTCCAATGGCAAAACCGGCCGCCAAACCACTGAGACCTACGCTCAGACCCGCCCCTAAGTGAAGAAATCCATGGAAGAGCTTATATCCCTCTTTTCCGCCTTCTTTTATGTTATTTCCAATAAGTGCGGCCACAACCAGACCATAGATGGCTATAATACCCGCCATAACCACAGGAATAATTGATTTCATTATAAGTTCGGGTCTCATGACAGACATGGCGGCGATTCCAGTTCCAGACTTAGCCGTTCCATATGCCGCCCCCAATGACGAGAAAACTATGGCCGACGCGGCGCCCATCACTCCGAAGAAGGGACTGTAGACCGGGGCGTATAGTAATGTGTCGTCAGACATATTCACTGATTATTTTAGTTATAATTAAATCTCAATTTAATACACAAATCAAACGATTGAGTATTGAGTCAATTACTGGACAGAGACTAACGATTAGCCAATATTTGAGTCAAATTTCAATACAATTATACAATTAGTGGGCGTTTTCTCAACCACTCTATGATTCAGTAGTTTTACAGCAATTAAAGCCTTTTAAGAGTGAATCACTTGAAACCACTTTTGAGACCAACAGTCAATCAATGCGTTTAAATGGCTTCCAGTGATGGCAACGATTAGACTCTTCACTACACATCACAATACACTCCACGCAGACGTTATATGTCTCCCCACCAGCGCCTCGTGTGACCCAAACCACAACCAATACATCGATTCACTTTCACATTGATTACACAATTAAAGCAAATATTAGTAACAATAGTAACAAGGTCAGTTCTAATGTGTTAACACAAGGTTCACTCTAGTTTTCAAACATCCAAAGAGTGAATGGCATCGAAGGGTCACCTATTTTCTCACATTTAGTCTAATCCAAGGATGGGGTCATTTCTCATCATTTTTGACTTACAATTTGTTAACAATCCTAAATTCATTTAAAACTTTATACTAGATAACCCTTGTGCATCACTGGATAATATAGTGGTAGAGAAACTTGGTAATTCATATCCTCTACCCTTATTTGAATGTTAACTATTTAAACATTCTTTCATCTTTTATATGCATTCATTAATTTATTATTACATTGATGAATTCATTCTCACTATATTTTTGTTGTTGCTAAATCTGTGACTTAGATGTGTTCAAGGTTAATTAATAGTTATACTGTGGCTTCTTTTTTATTCTTCTAACATCTATCATAAGTTTCTACAAAAAAAAGTTTGATCCTTGTCATTTTAGATTCTTAAAGGTGTAAATCTAGTTTTTCGTTAAATACCTCAAATTTAATCAGGAAATCTGAAGTTATAGAATTATGTACTTAAACTAATCAAGTTAATCACTAAATCTAGGTAAAATCTGATTTAAAAGATATTTGGCATTTTTGCTTTTGGTTTCTTTAATTATAATTGAGATAAGAAAGCTTTCTGGTAGGTTTGCCAAGAGTAAAGAACATTTTAAAATAAAGTAAAGTGAGTGCTCAGCTATTTTTTCACCTTTTCTTCTTTGTTTTGCTTATTTTCAGCGACATTTCCATCTAATCATTAATTTTGTTTTCTTTATTCTAATTGTAGTGAAATAAACAAAACTAATTGATTCAGAAATTTTGAAATTTGTTAATAATATTTAAAATAAAATTTTAATAACATTTTTCTTGGCATTCATTCAATTGGTTTCAATACAAATATTAATATTGGAGTTCATAACAATAATAGTAATAATAAACTACACATTAATTTACATCTTTTCAAAACTCTCAAAACATTTTGAAATAATTTCAACAATTTTTACCTTCAAATAACTAAAAGTGTATTAATTTGAGAGCAAATTATAGAACGAAATGTTGGCTGAGATAACAATTTTGTGCGATTATAGAGAGACAGAGGAAACACAGGTAAGCGAAGCACATCCGCAACGGAGCAATAATTCGACAAAAATGCATTTTTTCCACAATCGTTGAAAGATAGTTATTTTAAGGCCACTGACAGCAGCCTTGCATTGCATACAAGCGCTCAAAGAATTATACAAAACTAAAGACTTTTTAAAATCATTTCTTATTTATGGAAACTTTTTGTGCGAAATGTTTGACAAAATTGGAGTCATTTTAATCTTTATTATCGCTATATTGAGTGGAAGGACATACCTAACAGATATTGTGGGCATTGATGATATCTTCGACCACAGTATTGATCATGAATTCCCATCTGAATTGGACTATTCGGGTGAGACAAGTCTTATAGAACCCATTCCTCCGCCTAAACTTGCGATATCACCCATCGCTGGGTTACCACTAACAGGACCACTCACTTCACCAATAGTTAAAGGACTGAAGAAACCGTTGGCCAAAGCTGTTTGTGTGATGAGTGGCCACGGATTTACCAAAGGAATTATACATTTAGTTCAAGTTGCGGGAGGGCCCACCCATATATCGGGCACAATCATTGGGTTAACTCCACTCAAATCACATGGTTTTCACTTTCATGAGGGACCAGCAGCCGGCAGCTGCGAGAGTGCTGGTGAGCATTATAACCCTACTCGACAGAATCATGGTGGACCCAATGACCCCTATGCTCATGTGGGCGATCTTGGTAATATTGAGGCCGACCTTAAAGGTATCAGTCGAGTGGTGAAGATTGACCAAAAAGTATCACTCATTGGCAAATTCAGTGTAATCGGACGCTCGCTTGTAGTGCACACCAATACAGACGATTTGGGGACAGGACTTAACCGGGAGAGCAAAAAATCTGGAAATTCTGGCGGAAGACTTGCCTGTTGTACCGTTAAATTTGTTAATCTCATCAAAGGATAGTCTTCTTTAATTTAATGAGGATTTGACCGACTCTAAGGAGGATTAATAACTTTTAGAATGGGTTCAAATTTCGAGAGATCTGTAAATAGACGTAAATATTAAATGTTTTCAAAGTTTGGAATACAAACTCAGGAAAATTTTTCAATGATATGGGAATATTAAGTTGATTGTCCCCCCTTCCCAACCCTTTTATTACTCAGTGAAATAAATGTTACATTTTTTTAGTAATAAAGTTTCCTTTTTTTATATTTATTTTTAAAACAATTGTCAAAAACTGTTAACTTTTGTTGACTTCATTTGTCCTAGACTACATTTTGACTCCATTTTGATTTGTTCTATTTTCGAAATTATTTGTGTTATGGTCTGAGGTTATAATTCACTTGAATTTATCTCATTTGTAAATAAATTATATTTGCTATAAATTACCGTATTACCCCCCAAATAAGGGCATGCCCGTATAGGTGAGGTGGACTATTTTTTTTTTTAAAACATGACTGGTCACTTCAGGAATGCCATTATAAACCTATGGCAGCATGCCCGTATTCCATATACCCCGGGGTATAAGGGCAGTCTGGTCTCCCTCACGATATATGAGCATTCCTTTATTTGGGGTAATACGGTAATTGTTAATATAATTTTAATTTTCTACTGTTGATGTTCTAGGTTAATCTTCTTTACTTAAAGGAATATTTATTTAAATTCACAAAATTACCTTTGAATTAATGAGAAAAATAATGCGAAATATAAGGTATTTTCAACAAAATTTTATTGAATTGTTTTGAATATTGTTTTAAATAATAAATAAATAATTTATTTTATAATACATTATAATATTTAGTATTAAGTTATAGACATTCGACAGCAATGGAGTCAATGAATATTCAATACAAATGAGTGACTGAATTGACAAAAAAGTATTGTATGACTTCGTTAATCAAGAGTCACTCTGGAGGGCCAACTCATCGTCAGAGGGGGTGTATATCCTCTCGTTCTGAATTAAAATAATAAAAAACGATTAGATTTGTTGTTTTATTGTCAAAGTGTTGTGTAATTACCTCAATGAGAATTCCTATGCAGTACTTTTCAAGCATATCAAAGGCATCTTTGCTGTGTCGGGACCCTCTGAACACTAGAGTGCAATCTCGACCCGCATTCTCCATCACTATGTATTCCCCTCCCGGGTGCTCATTGATGAATTGGGTCACATCATAGACCCGATCATAGACTATAAGCCAGCAGTCATTTATATGACAGTGTTCTGACACTTCTGAAAGAGTGTACTGCCTCAGACTTTTCCACTCGGCTGTTGGCGATGTGGGTGTTTTCGCCTCCCATGTCGAGTGCAGCCAAGAATGTGTCGTCGAAGAGACGTTATTCACTATGTTTTGTATCGTTTCCAGCATTTTTGTAACTGATTTAAGCGATTGTCTATCGATTCTCAAAGTTTTTAATCCCAAATTCCAAATATTTTTATTATTTGTCCCAAAGATTTGGTTTTTGTCGAATATTTGCCAAAACTGTAAGATTCAAAAGGAAAACATTTTAGTCAAATGACTCTATTTTTAGGTTTTGCTTAAAAATTATGAAAAGATTGAAAGAAAGAAATGATTAAATACTTTTCAATAGAATGATAAAGTATTGATTGCTAGGACAAATTTAAGGATCTAAATGAGCCAATTATCACAAAAGTCATTATTCTTGGCAACAATTCTGTTGTTTTTGGATTAATTATTTTTATTCCTTCGATATATTGGGATAACAATTGGATTTGCATTTAATTTTGATTTCAAGTGACGGTTATTTGAAGCCAAGGGCGAGGAAACTAAAGTGCAGTTTCTTTGCGAACTAAGACTAAAATGGGTCTAAAAATAAACAAATTTGAAATATTGAAGACTTGTTGGCAAACCTGAAGAGTAGTCAAAAAATTAGCTGAGATTTTGCGCGACAATATGTGCGCTCAGTGTTCATGACTTCAGATTTACATCAGAGACTCGAAGTGCGTAAAACTTTTTTAAAGTCAAATAAAGGATTTGTTCAGAATTTTAGTCATTTTGAAGAAGTTTTGCTTTCATTGATTCAGTGCTTAACAAACGAATAACATTTCAAAGAATTGATTATTTTTAAATCAGTGAAATAATTAATGGCTCCGAAATATAGCGCTCCCCGACATTGGAAGAGACCCTACACCAGCATTTATAACGACAATTATAAATATGGAAATTCTCTTTATTCGGATGAGATCTCTAACATTGAGCGTAAATACAACGAGTCGATGGCACGAACCACCTTCCGATCGGATCGACCGGACTTAGGCCTCTCATCCTTTTCTGACAGTCAACTCACTGGTGAGTCAATAATTCAGCGCCAAAGGGCACTGGCATCAGCAGCTGTGGCTGCAGCCACTTTAGATGCTGACCGCATCAGGTCTACGAGTACCACAAGAGTGAGATGTGATGAAACTTCTCGAAGATTACAACATTCGGAGTCATTCGATAACTACTCGAAAGCGATGGCAAACATAAGCTCTGATTTAGAGGAAAGCAAACTTCGAAGAAGTCGATCGATCCGACTGAGAGATAGACCACAGAGCATGTGGGTGGCCTCCACACCGTTCGAAGAGTCACTCCTCAACAAAGACGAGGGTCAGCACAAGGCTTTCATGACGGAGAGATGGTATAGAAATTCTCTGAGAAGTGTTGCCTATAATCTCTATCCAACGCATCTTTTGAGAGCATTACTCGTTTAGAATGAATTTAAGATCAGTTTTAGTGAAGTCTTAGTTGGAATCACATCAAGACTACAAATGACTCGAAATGAGACTCTTTTGGAAAGCCTCCAAATTAATTATTTTGTCGAATACTAACTCATTTCAATCAGATTTCAATATTTATGAATCGCTTAATCCTCACTAATAACTAATACCAAATAAAAATCTATTTTCTTAAGCATTTGTCTATACCTCTAATAAGACCCTGCAATATACCCTGCAATCTATTGCACAACTGCTTGCATTCATATTCTAGTGTTTATACAGATGACAATCAGAACGTCTTATTTCAATTGCAAACACAGTTTGTAAGCGATTCTCAAATAAATTCTTAAAACCTCTTAAATTCTCTGTACGTCTCTTCACTTATTTTGACTCAAATTCCTGTAAAACTATGACTTAAATGTAAGATAATTGTGTATTACTGTAAGAAAACATACTTTGAGCTCAATTATTGTCTCTTATGTGTAAATTGTGTGTAAAGTGTGTCTAAACAATAAATTATTGTATTTAATCTCAACTTTCTTGTATTTGAAACCTTGTCTTTTGAACGGATAGTCGTGTGACTCGTTATGTAATCGCTTTCCAAAGTTTCAAAATTTTAATTCAATTGATTAATTGAAAGCATGTGATGCTATTAATTAATAATAACTTTCACTATTAATCAGTAAAACATATTTATATTGTTTGCATTTGAGGTCAAAGTGATAATCACGAGGAAGTCTAGTCACTTAGTGAACGACTGGTCTTTTTTAATGCTTTTATTCCCAGCTTTCCCGCATTGATAACCACTTAATTGAAAGTTACATTACAGGAGCTATCATTCAATACAATTAATTGATTCCACTTTTTCAGCCGCGAATTGCAAACACAAGTCGACAATGTTTTACAACAATTGACTGAAACTGAGGACAAAGTGAAACACGAGAGCACTTTAATTAAGACCAAACTAACCCAGGACATAACCGACTTACTTTTGACAATTGACGATCAGGACAGACAGATCACTGATTTACAGAAAATGTTGAAAAAACAGGCGAAACACGTTTCTGTAATTTATTTTAGAATTTCAATGAAATTTCTATTAATAATACTTTGTTTTTCATTCAAAGGACATAACACTAGAATTAGAAGCGTCTCAAAGACATTACACAGACATCAACGAGACTTTGAGCCTCACATCGAAGAGATGTCAGAATTTGGTCCATGAAGTGGACGACTTGCGATCGAGTTTTGAAAAGGTATTGCTTTGATCAAAACAAGTGACCATCTCTTGCTTTGACTCACATATGGTGTTCAACAAGTGTTCAAAAATTATCAATATTTTTATAGTTAGTCAGAGTTATAGTTAAGTCGTTTCATTGATTTCATAGAATTAGACAATTGATTGAATTATTTGGAAATTAGTTACGGAATGGAAATAAACTGCAATTCAATTCACTGGAAATGTTCAATGATTTACTCAAATCATTTGACATTACAACTCAAATAGAGGGGAATTTTTTTTTTTATAAAGAACCCAGTTATTATCTTGAATTGCGTGTAATTCACTTTAATTGGACATAATCAGTAAATTTCCCTTTAATTAGTAATTTGTACCGGGATTATTTACGATTAGTTTAATTAAATTGCTTTCTCATTACATAATAGAAAACACTCCCTACTCGTCCCACACGAAGACAAGAGTGGATAAAATCTAGTATATTCTGAATGTATATCTAACACATGGAAATGCATTGGAGGGCACATTAGATGATAATTATAGAGCCATAGAAACAATAGTAAATCAAATTAATCTTTAAAAGTGTAAAAAGTTTAGATCTAATCGAGAGTTGCTATCAATTGGACATATCATCGCCTGATTTGGTTTGTCTCTGATGTGATTCAAAACCTTTACTGTTTCTAATGGTTCTGATTTGTGTTACCATCAAATCGTATTATTTCATTGGTTTCCATGTTTTGTAAAATTGATTGATAACCGAATGTTTAGAATTTGATAGAAACTGACGAAAATTAATCTGCTTTTGAGTGGTTCAGGGAATGTATGTTTGTGGTACTTATCTAATTAAAAATCGCATAATTCTCACGATTTTTAACCTCATATCTGACCTCGATCAATCACTGGAATTGTTTTTCCAATATTTCTATTTATTAAAGGATTGTGTAGACTTAAGAGTGTATACCCTGAGTACTTTTCCTAACTATTGATTGGATATAAATTGAAGAATAAAATCAATATTAAAATTATGCCTCAAATTAAGTCTTATTTAACTATCAAATCGATTAATGAAGTCAAAGGTTATTCAAGATTTTTGTTGCTAACAAACAATTTCTCGGCTCTCCATTTGTTTAGACGATTGATAATAAATAATACTTTTGTGATATTCAGTGATATTCTGCAGTTATTTTTCAGCCTTGAAAGTGTCCACCAATTCTGGTGACGACATTAATCACAACACAAATCTGATTATTTTGTTTAGAGGAGACAAATGCTATTTTGTAAGAACACAATCGGAGATCATTGGCTCCGGTGGTCGGACCACTTATGATGTTCTCCATTGGTCTCAATTAGTGCAAAACAACAGGTGATCTAATCATTCAAAGACTCTTGGCTTCAATACTTGTTTACGTCAATTGAACTGAAGACAAGTCAATAGATTGTTGTTTATCAATGAGCGTAACATTTCCAATGCAAACATACAATGATTCACAATCAGTAATCAGGGTTTCAATCAAGGTCTCTGGAAAATACCTCTCAATAATACCCTTTACTTATCGTGATCTCTCTCTGAGCAATAATTCTGCACATTTTTGGCACAAATTCTTATTTTTCACTTAAGCGTTGTTTTTTAAATTGGTTGACAACAGGTATCAAAACATCACACGATGTCTACATTTTTACTTCTAAGTCTGATGGTTTAATTATGCAATCATATGATATATCTTGCTCAATCTGCTCTAATCCTCAATTTTGGCTAAATATTATGTCAATATTTGTGTCAAAGGAATTGTTTCACACAATTTCTTATGCAATCAATTCACCGAAGAATAAGTGATTCATTGGTTAGAAAGTTATGGATAACTGGGAATAACTCTGTTATTTTGGGAACGAATGAAGCGATTCTTTCCGATACCTATTTTGACAGTTTCCTGGCCTTAAGGGAATTAAATGTTAGTAAACCTAACGAATAGCTGATGAAACCATTCAATAATATTACCACAAATGTATGGGTAGTTTTGCATTGAAGGAAACACAACATAAGTGCTCAGATTTCTATGTTAAAGGTGTGCGACGCCGGCAGCTGTGCTCAAATAGGCTGATCATAAACGCGTTTACAGTGCATGACTTCCTTCTGTGCTCTCTCTCAATGTGTGAAACTGAGCCGGTATATTGCGTGAGACGATTCTCGCTGTTGTGAAAACCGCCAATTTTTTTACTTTAAAACAATACCCAAATTCTTGACTCAATTATCAAAATTTACTTAAATTACACAAACATTAGGTCTAAATACACCGAAAAAGCACTTGAATGGAGTTTTATTGCACTTCAGTGTCAATATTGAGATATTAATTACTTGTTTAGATAAGGAAACTAATCGAAAGTATTGCCGATAAATAAAGCAATTAAATGATTGAAAGATAATTATTAATTACAAACTTTTTAAGATATTTCACTCAATAATAGGGAAATTCTTTCACTAAAATGAGTTCAAATGAATTCGTTTATAATTGAATTAAGAGAAAAAAGTGGGACTTTTGGCACATAATTACTCAAAATATAACTCAAATGAATGAAAATAAAGAAATGAAAAATTGTTGTTCAGATGAATGGGAACCCCATATATAACCCCATATATAACTGACTGAAGAAATGTTAGTTTCCAAGAAAAATAGTAAAAGACTTGTAAAAAGAAGAGAGGGCAAATAAATAAAAATGACATACTTTTTAGGCTTGATGAATGTTGAGTAAGTTAGTGGTTGATATATCTCAAAGTCTTGACTGGACACTTTTAAAAGTTAAGTCAACTTGTATTGAATAGTTGTATTGATAGTACAATTGAAGAATATATGAATATGTGGTCGCGTTGTGATCTGGAGTCGTATTGATTCAACACATGGCAATGTTTTGACTTTTAACACTGTCGACTGCTATAGGGGAGGGGCTATTGGTATACTAGCAAACAGGTATAGGCACTCCTATCAATGTATTAGTGCATAGTTGTGTGGAAAGAGAGGGCCGTCTGTTTGTATGTAGTTGTGGTTTGAAGTGAATGATGCAAATCGGATGGAACTTTGCATTGAGAGTATGGTTTGAAATAAGTACCTGCGTTAGAGGTCTTGATCAAGGCTACAGACCTAACATACCTCAAGACTTTCTCATTAATTCTATTAATGTTCAGATGTTTTCTATTTATATTTTTATTCGTTGTATAATTCAAGTAATTATATCTCAATTTTTGAAGGATTTTGTGCCCAAATTATTGAATCACTGAAATATTAGATAATAGTATCATTAATTCAATTTAACAGGATGCTGATAACCCACGATTAGTTATTTAGGGAACAGGGAATTCACGTGAACACTACTTAGGCTTATAGCTTATGTCAGGACTTTATTTAGGTTTGAAATTCACTTAAACTAATGGGAAATGCGATAACCCCTCAAGTCTTGTCACTCATTCTAGTCATAAGGAGTGGTTATTTGAGATTCACTTCACTTTTATTCTGTTATTCTGATATCAAAAATAATTTCAAATTTTCTGAATTCAATTTTACTATTTGTAGAGCTCTTAATATAATTGTAGAAATACTTAAGATATTACCCCCGAATCCATTTGAACAGTGAATAAATAGCGACAATCAGTGCTTCAGTTCTTAAGTTTTGTATATTAAAACAAATTTAGTCATCGATTCTAAATATATTAAAATTACAAAACTTATGATATCTTTGAAATTATAGTGAATTTTCGATAAAACACTGAATGAAACTGAAAAACGCTTTTATAACAACTTAAACATTTTCTTCAATTCTATTTTAAAAGTGAAACTAATTGAGTCTCTTATCTCCTAATCACCACTTATTTGAATTCTTTGCCGAACATATTGTTTCAAAGTGTCCTAATTGTCATTTGTGTCTAATTAGAAGAATTTCAGATAATTCACTCAACAATATGTTTGTAAACAATTGATCATGGCAAAATGGGGTTACATTCTCTTTGATTTCAACTCGTAATTGTTTATGATTGTCCCTGGGGCCATTTTAAATTACTCGTCTGGGATTTGGGTGTCAAAACTCTATTATATTGACCTTCAAAGAGAACTGAAGTGAGGAATATTCCAAAAAAAGATTCAGGACTTAAATCTTTTAACGCGAGATAGGAATCGAAAGAATGTGAAATTCATGAAATCTGATTGAGAGGTGCTTTTATTTTTATTCATCTTCAGACAGGTTAGGTCTGGTTCTCTCTGAGGTTCTCTCTGAGGTTCTCTATGTTCTCTCTTAAGCTCAAAGTGATGTTTGAAGAAAAACAAAATTATTTGAACACAATTTCGGTCTTAAGTACATTTGATACTAAAGTGATCTTTGATGGCATCCAATATTCCGATGACATTGAAAGTCATTTTCAAAATACTTAACGATATCATCAACTTTTTCACATGAATCAGGTCTTATGATTTGTATCCAGAATACATTTTTCTAATAATCCACAACTTGAATCTCGTTTGGAGATAAACCTACTTTCAGCAAGGTACATGGTTAAAATAAATAATGAG
>JAQIWF010000614.1:0-17043 GCA_034694965.1 Ceratozetes gracilis
AATCAAATGACATTTTTGGAAATTTTTATCTGTCATTAATAAGAATTTTCTCACAAATAAACAAAATGAGTTAAAAAGGCCTTACCATGGAGCAATTGAGAAGTGCTCGATTTGATAGGACCGATGTCAATTTTCAATAGCTGGCCTGATTTGCAACACTTTTTCCATTTTCGTCTATGAATTCTTTGGCAAATTCTTTTGCCGAAAGAGAAAATCCTGGATATTGATCTACAATTGATGGGCTAAAAACCTAGATTTGTAATGTCCGCAATTTTTCCGATTTGATGCCAATTCCCGTAATAATTCGATAAAGAAAATGACATCAATAATAAATTCACATTTACTGATTGTTCGGAGTATTTTTCTATCTCTCAAAGCCAACACTATACAAGTGATATCTTTTTTAATCGGTTCGATTTGTTGATTGCGGATATTTTCACTACTTTTGTTCATCCCGTAGTAGAAAAGCATGCCATTGACTCTTTGTTCAAGAGACGGCTGAAGCGAACCAAATGATAGTTCCATGGCTGCAAGGTGTACTTGATGACAAAGTGTATTTGTATCATCTCTAACCAATAATATAGTGGCTTCTAATGTGTAAATTCCAAGATTCAATCCTGAACCCAAAAAAAGGAATATATTGCCACTCGACACCTTATAGTATGAGCCATCCTCTTGAACTATGTATACGGGCATATGGATAGATGCATACGACTTAGGTTCAAGTAGTATGACACCGCTTTTGGTTAGCAAATGAAGCCTGTCCTTTGGTTGAGTTCCGACCTCTAACCCCAGTTGTTTCATACGGTCGAACTTAAACAAAGTCTGTTCTATAGGGGCAGTGCTTTCGACGGATCTATAGTCCCTAATCCGTGTATGCATTCTCGCTGTAATCCGTTGATTACTGTACCGCAGTTGACAGGCTTTTGGAATATTGACGACAATCCAATAGAAAATGCTTTTTCTTCCTCAATTGAATTGATTTTTTGGATAGCCATGCTTAGCATTTTGACTGGATTGAATTTCTTTTTAAACGGTGAACAGGTACTTGTAATTGTCTTCTTTTCAATAGTGATGTTCACCAAATCCTTGTCGACATATTCCCCACAATCATTGATTGTTTGGGACGAATCTTGCGAAGATTCATAGAATTTGGCAAAACCTGAGTTTTCGTGCTCTCTTTGATCTCGGGGTCTGATATGGGTGTGAGGGCGGGCGTATCTGTGCAGATTTGGTGGGTTTCAAGATTCAATTTACGATTTTAATTGTGTACAATCACAACGATTTCTTGATAACAATAAAAATAAAACGAAAATAAAAAATTTATTTCTTATGATTCAAATAAAGTGAATTTGAAATCAATAAAAGAAAATATTGTTTCGATTTTTTCATAAAAAATTTTCAAATAAAAGGCAAGTCTATGATTGCAAACAATTTGATCAACAGTTTGCGTTCACCATAGAAATGAATTCACCGAAACAAGATAAGCTTGCTCAAATTGAGTATATCTTGTATTTGATGACAGAGAAGAACTACAGAAATGGGTTTCCATATTATAACCCGTTATTTAAGAAACGAAGAAAACTATTTAAGCCAATGATTGCCAACACTTTTATTACAATCTTTTTATTAAAAGCGATTCTCTCGCTCTTCATAACTGAAGAGATGTATTCCCTACTCATTGGAGACGTGGCCTATAATTTGGATTTCAAGACTCAGTGGAATCTAACGATAATTAATAGTTACATAATGGCTCTCATAATGTTCTTGGTCAATTATTTAACTGATAAAAATGATCCAAATTTTCAAACAACTCACACAACCGGCAGTTCTAGAAATTCGGAGAAGTATCTAAAAATCACTTTTTATTTTGAGCAAGCTGAATATCTTATCACATTTAGCTTTTTATCTTTCTGCTTTCTATTTGCAATTCTACTCTCATATTTAAGTTATCCATCAACATTATATTGGCTGACCTTTGGTTTATTGTGGAGCATTGCATTCGGTATATTACATGCTATCCCCTTGGAAATTTATATATGGAATTTGTTATATCTCTTGACTTTCTGTTATTATTCGAGATATTCGTTAGAAGTAATGAATCAAAGATTGAGAAATATTGTAGAGAAGAAGGCAGTCATTCGGGATATTGAAGTATTGAATGCCTTGAAAACTATGCATTTTGTCCACCGAAAGATTATGGCTTTTGACGGATACTGGTCAAAAACATTAATCATTCACTGGATTGGATTGGCCACGCTAATTGGAGTGTTGTCATATCAAATAGTGTTTGGTAAATTCAATAACATTTACGTGCAAATAGTTTTCAGTGCAATTGGAATGTCAGTCATATTTTGCGGTTGGATTCTACCGATTGTCATATTCTGCACTTCTGTTGTCTTAGAGGCCGACAAAACGTATAAACTCCTCAATCGATTGAATGTCAATCCAATGCTTAGACTGACGCTGAGGTTCAGAATAAAAGTAAGGAGAAATAAAATTATGAGCTTGTTCAAATTTCTTATAATTAATAGTTAATGGAAATGATTGAGAGAACTGCTGATAATAGAATTGGATTCCACTGTTGGACACTATTTCTAATCGATGAATTCAGATGCTATGAGGTATGTTTTCTATTAATTTTAGCAAGATTCATATTTTATTTAAACTTTTTAAGTGGTTTATGGCAATGGTAGCGATTTTCTTTAAAGTCAAGGATTTGTCAGGGTGATATGCATCATGGTTATATTAACTATATACACTAAATGTTGGTACTAGTCAATGGTTTATATTAGGGATAGTCAAGGGGTAAGTAATACAGAAATACACCCTGGGGGTTTGTATAACTCTACACTATACAGAGCATTCTACTATGAACAAGCATTTGTCGAGGTTTAGTTTACCCTGATTGTTTTTCACAAAGCGGAGACATATTTTTGTCCATAAAATGTGAATTAAGCAAAATTATATAAAAGTCTCCAAAACTAGTGGAGTAACACAACTGTATTAATAGTGTTGAAGGCTTTTCAATGTTTTTACTTTAACTTACATTTACTTTAGATTAACGTCGTGTTCATTAAAATGAGAGAATAATGTTTTTTAATCATCAAATTTGCTTTTATTTAACTCAAAAACTTAATTAAAACACATTTTTGTATAAATAAATGAAAATAAAGACATAAATTGAAGTTAAACTAAGAAATTTAGGGAAATTTATCATAATTCGGGTAAATAAAGGTATATATTTATAAAAGCAAAATCAGTAAATCAAACCTCAAAATATGAAAATCGATGTGAAGTTAACAAACATGTTCTGAAAATAAGACTAAACTTTTCATTAATATATTAATAGTTATAATATATATAAATAAATGAATTGAAGAGAGGATACAGTTTTGTCGTTCAAAACCTTATAATTAAATAATGATTTAATTAATAATAAATAAGTTTTGCTTAAATCGAAGAGAAACTAATGAATGAAAACCAGTGAATCGCAAAACTCTAAACATAAGCAGTAATTTGATTTAATGAGGGATTCAGTCGGTATGATATGACTCCGGCTTTATAGGACTGGATAGAGAGAGCTGTTCGTCCCGAAGACGTCTGTAGTAGTTTTCAATAGTGGTGTGAATCGAGTCCTTATTATATTTGCACGACTCTGCACCACAACTGCAGGTAAATGTCTTGTATTTAATTACCCAAAACTTCTCGCCGTAATCAAAGCTAAGGAGAAAATTCAGATGATTGACAAGTTTGAGAAGATTGAGAAGATTGAGATAGAGCATTTTAGATCAACTCAAAATAAATAAAATTCAAAGCCTTACCCCAATTCCTCATAAGCTTTGATGTCTCGGGAGCTAAAGAGTGCTATTCTGGGAAATGACAGGTCCTGATGATCGACAAACACTTTGACTGGAGTCAGATTGGGATTACACAGATGATTGATAAAACGGCAAATGTTTCCATAGAAACGGGCGTCTAAACAGTAGGTCTCTCCGTCCTATAGTATAAGAATCTGATATAAGAGTTGATAACATTATCTTCGAGTAAATACCTTATTATCCAAATCAAAGAGATATGAGTCGTCTTCCCTGCGATCGGCCTCTGAATCACTAATGATTTCGCCGACATATTCGCATACAAACGTGCCTTTGGGTATATCCCTGAGTGCACGTACGCCCCATCCCTTATCTTTAGTGCGGAATACTTGGAGACGTGCGCTAATCAAAGCATTAAAACCAGTCTTTATATAACCAAATGACAACTATTGACAACATACCGAACCCCGTATTGGACAACCCTATTATTGCAAGTCTTCCAACAACTACAGGCGCGGTTGCACTCGAAAATCATGGGGGCGTCATTCAAATTAAACTCGGATAGCAGTCGACCCTCTTTTTCATACCAACATCTGAAGCTGATGGCAGCGCAAACACACTTCTGGGAAGTGCAGTCATCTTCACACTGACAGCACTTTTACATTAAACAACAGTTAGTCTTATATTTACACAAATTTATGACAAAATTAATTATTCTTTACATCAAAATAAGACTTTTGTCAGAATTTAGAGAAGTGCAGAGGGAGGGGAAGGCTCTTCTTATCATTCTTACAAATGCTCAATGTCTTAACAAATTAATCTAGAATCAATTGAAAGATATCTAGAATATGATTGAAAATGTGGTGACATGTTATCTCCAGTGATCTCTGCATATAATGGATGAGTGGCCACCCCTGTCATGCTCTCAATTTGTTGGGAATTAACTTTGAAAAAAGGTATGTAATGTTTGCCTATTTTCATAACTTGAGTGAAGGGTTTATTGAAGGGAAAAATGTTTGTAAAAAGTAGAGGAAAGACACGGAAATAAAGAATAGATTCAATCGATTAGAAAAATAAATTCAAAAAAGTTGAGAAAAGGAATGTTGAGTCAAAAAAAGTAGTTTTAGTGACGGACCTGAAGCGATGTAATGGTGCGATCGATATTGATTTGCGAGGCCTCACAGTTCTCCGTCACATACATGAAGTCGATAGGGTAGGGCTCGTTGTCGACGCCGTTAACCACTTGTATTTGATAGTATTCCTTCCCTTTTGACAAATCTCTGTGCAATAGTTTCTCACTATTGTGTTGTCGTCTGAGTGTAAATCGCTTCAACTCCTGGTTCACTCTTAAAGCCATCTCCGATTCACTACTTTTGGGCGCGCACTACAGTGGGACAGACATCTGAGTTAGACTTTTCGCTTCTAATCTAATTTAGAACTGCTTTTCGAGCAAAAGAATGAATAATAGATTTTTTCTTTTGGCGATAATCTTATATAAAAGTCTAAAACGAAAAGTTTTTCTTTGACTTAAATTTTGCAGAAATCCCTTTAAAAGCATTTTATAAAAGAATTTAAATCAAAGTCTCAAACGTTTCATAAGATTTCAATTCAAGAGATGAGAGGATTTCATCAAATTTGCGACAATTAGTGCGAACTTTGATCAAACTCCTAGCAAATGAAATACATCATATATAATATTGAATTATCCTGGCAAATTCACTAAAGAATTTCCAAATTCTAAAATCAAATTAAATTCTTTGCATTCTTCAATTCAAAAGAAATTCATTTGAATTTCAACTAAGTTTTCAAAATTGAAATGTTTAGGGAGTCGAACATCAATTTTGAGTTTTGCAGGTTTCAAATTAAAAAAGAAGAAAATCAATTCGAAAGATGCGAATCAAAGTTCAGCTTTTTGTTAGCGTTTAGAAAGAGCTGAAAATGTGAGGAACAGGTGTCTCATCGAAATGATACAAAATATCGCACAGACCTGAAGAGGAGATTCATTATTCTTATTCATGATTGTGATGTCGGACCCTCTGGACAGTAGAAGTCTATAGATAATGAAAGACTCATTAATTTTAATGCATTTCATAATTCAAATACTCATCAAACATATTATATTCGCATAAAACAAAAATAATTCAAATAATTGTCTTTATATTCAAAACAAATTAACAACAAGTTTGCAATAAAATTATGTTAATTCCGTATTAAAAGCTTCTCAAATCAAAATTCAAATTCTTATAAAAATGCTTTTGATTAAAATTCTCATATAATAGATTCTCCTAGTCTCTTATTATCCAAGGTAACATAAACAGTTAATAAATCAGGGCTATACCCACTAAATTAAGGCCAGAATAAAAGAAAAACAAATTAAACTATATATATGTTAGTGATTTTGCAAGAATAAAATGTGTATTCCATTCAAAAGGGGTTATTAGCAAAACGAATGAATAGACAATGTTTTTCTGACAAATTATATTAAGGGTATATATATTTTCCAAACAAATCACTAGAGATTTAAAATAAAGAGTTTAATAGATTATAAAAATTCAAAAAATCGATTCCTAAGAGACATAAGTCTATAGAATAAAATTGTGGTATTGCCAGGGTGTGCCTATAAAATACCGCCCATAGGCTTAAATGCAGCATGTAAACATAGAATGTTTACTTGAGAGGAAGCTTGGTCATTCAACAAATTAAACTAATGAAATGCTTTCAAATAAATAATTCAATACATAAAGAAATAGTGAATATTTGAATAAAATTTAGATTAAAGTAAAAAAACCAGGAATTCATATGTAGTTATAACGTCAAAAATCAATCATCCAGGTTAATGGATAATGGTAAATGTCTAATCTATAATTATATAAACACTTACACAACACATTCATAATTGTCTCTTCGGGCTGCGATATGGAGAGGAGTGTCGCCGTGAATATTGGTCTGGTTTATGACATTAGTGCCCATTTCCAAAAACATAAAGGCAACGTTGACCTCACCGGAGAAGGCGGCCCAATGCAGACCAATGTTCTCTTCGTCGTCTTCAATACTAGGGTCGGCCCCTTTCCCTACCAATAGCTTAACGATATTGAAAAACTTATGTTCAGTCGCCCACACTGTTCACAAACAAGGGATCAAATAAGAATTGATACCATTCTTTAAGAACAAAATAAGGTACAAACCGAGTGCAGACCACCCGCCCTCATCGGTTAAGTTGATATCAATTTTGCCTGAGTTGATGATGTAATGAACGGCTTCTATATTTCCACATTTGGCTGCGATATGCAAAGAAGTCATACCGTCTTCGCCCCGAATATCAAGTGAAGCGGCGGAATATATCAAATATCTGACCACAAGATTGTTCTTATGTTCGATGGCTTGCATTAGAGGTGTTGTCATGTTTTTGTTCAATACATTGGGATTAGCGCCCGATTGGATCAACAGGTGAACCACAAGTAGATGTCCAGAAGAAGCGGCCGCATGGAGTGGCGTCTCGTTATCATTGTCTTCATACTCAAAGTTTGGATCAAAGCCTTGTGCTGTCAAATGCAAAATTTTAAGTAAAGGCAAAGAATAGAGGGGAAAGTATACCTAAAATACTGAGAACTTTGTCCACTTCTCCACTTTTGGCGACTGCATAGAAGTTCTTGTTTTGTTGAATTGTGAGTCGTATTGACTGCTTGTCTGCAGATAAGGCTACCAAAAGTTCTTCGAGTTGTTTCCTCTGTGGACCAAATGGCAGACCCGCTGTTCAAAAAATAACAAAAGTTAGTTTTCAACGAATGGACAAAAATATGACAAAAATAACAAACCCAAAGAGAATATCTTTTTGGTGGCGGGTATTGTATATTCAATACCCGGTTGTTCACAATCTTCACTAATTGGGGGCACCTTTTGTTTGCCCTTCTTTTTAGTCATTCCAATTCGGGCTTTTGGTCTAAATATCAATTGAAACAATCGATAATAGATTTGTAGAAATAAAAGCCAAGAATATTCTTACGTTTTAAGAATGGATGTCTGCTGGAGATAATATGTGTTGTTAGTGAGCGGACCATTCATTTCTAGTCGTACTGTACGGCCCACTGAAACATTGCCGCAGTGAAGACACCGCTGATTCTTAGGATCACCCGGTTTATCGATTTGACACTTCTTGTGGAACAAATGGATTTGTTTTTTCACACAAAAGCATTCATTGAACTCTCCCTGAGTGCAGAACAGACCACAACCGGGACAGCAGTGATGGCGCCGAAGTCGTGCCAAATGGACTTCACAAAGGATACGATAAGGAACTCGTTTGGAGGACCGGAAGAGTGATGTCAACCGAACCTGATTACAGCACCCAATCAGCTGATCAACAAAAAAGATAATTAATATCAAACCAATTGTTTAGAAATAAGGCTAACCTTTTCATCAAAACAGTCGATTGCCTGACAGAAGAGTGGCTTTCCTTTGGACACATCTTTTTGTGAGGAATCGATGAGTGGTTTTGCAGAACACATACAGTTTGATGTTTGAGTCGCAGTCTTATTGTCGCCCTATTTGAATGGTTGACCATTAAAATGGTAATCAAACGAAAAACTATAAATACTAACCACACGAATGAACTTTGACTGTTCCACTCCTAGGTAAGTGCCATGAGTATCACCCGATTGGACGGAACCGGCTGTTGATATACGTATTAACGTTCGGCGATTAGGGTCTTGGACAACAGTGGGCCCGACGTGGTTAGCCGCTACGTGAACAGTCGATTTTCCAGGGGTTGCCGATAAATCGTTGGCTAATTTGGCTGTCGATTCATTGACATTCTTGGAAATAACCGATTGCTTGGAGTGAGTGCTCGATGGGGGCGACACAATAATAGAGCCCTCATCTGCTCCCTCTCCTCGTCGGCGAGCATTTCGATTACGAGTTCGGGGACTCTCAAGAATACTGGAAGCGCTTGACTGTGACGTAACTATCTTTTTCGGCGACTCTTCCGTAATATTCTTCTTGTTTTCAGTCTCATTGAAATTAGAGTTATCGTTATTCTGAGTTATTACTCCATTTTCCTCCGAGTGTTCAGAATTGTTATCTATCTCATGGACAGTATGCACTTCATTCACTTCTTGGAGCGGTTCTTCATTTTGATGCTCTAATTCTTGTTCATCATTAGACAAATCAGAGGACTCTTCAATGTCTCGATCCGACTCTGAATTTGCGACAAATGATTGAGAGCTCTCTTCTCCGTCGGGATTAATGGCAGTGATTTCTGTCGTTTTCGTGTCATTTTCTTTGGCTTTCTTTGCGTTCAAAAGTTTTTTACGCTTTTTAGACAAAAATAGGCCATAAGTTCCCCCCTTATAGTGTCGTTTCTTTCGTTTAGATACTGTGCCGGCAGTGGAATGACTCGACGATTCGTCGTGTGATGAGAAGGGCTCGGGATGTGCTATTGAATTGCTATTCGGTGGTAATGGCATCGCAAATGTTTTTCGGGCCCTTTCGGTGGACGAATGGTTCGCATCATTGGGTTTCTTAGACTGAATTTTGCTCTGAATTAGGCTTTCGCCTGATTGTTGGCCGGACTCAGATCGTCTGGTGTTCACCCGAATTGTATTCAACAGAGTCTTCTGTTTGTCGTGTTGTTCAGTAGTGGACATACCTTTCAAAAAGCTCTTTCGGGCTCCGACTCGAGTCTTAGGCTGAAAATCAATTTAAATTCAATTTAAATCAATTAAAAGTCAATCAAAACTCACATTCAAATCATTGTTCGCCAAACCATTTGTCTCTTCATTGGATTCCAACTGAATATCACTTGAATTTGGAGTTTTCACGACATCACCATTTGTGGAACTCCTCCTTTTAGTTGGGGATTGACTTCCGATTTGACTCATTCTTGTATTTCTATCGTTAATCTCTTGGACACTATTTCTTCGGTCGTTTGCTATCTTAATGGCTTCGCTATGATTGGAACTCTTAGGCCTCTCTCCGGCTCTGGTAGACATCAAATTAGAGCCGACATAACGTCTTCGATCACCGGTCCTATAGCTATGGTATGGCTTCGAATACGGGGATTGGTTTGGTGCGGATGAACCACTTGTTTGCCTAAAAGGCGGATCAACTGTCTTCAAAATTGAGCGTTCATTAGATCGAGTGGACCAGAGATACCGTTCCCGGTCTTTGAAGAAAGAGCGCTCACTTTTGTCGCTCCGATCCCTTCGTTATTGGATTCAATAATTTTGTCGTCAAATAAATCGGACTTAAAATTCAAAACTTTTTTCAAATGCAAACCAAAAGACAAATCATAGGAAAAGTTGGATAAAAATAAAATCCACACAAAAGTCAAATACAATTCAAACAAACTTTTGGTTCAAATCCTCTGAAAAAGAGAGAAAATAATGAAATAAATTAAAACTAAAACTTTAATAAAGTCTAAGAAAAAGCGGTTTAAAAAATAAGAAAAGCAATTAAATCGAGGAAAATATAAACTATCCTTAGTCTTATGCAAGTTAAATTGAATATTTTGCAATTCAAAGCAAGGTTAATTTATTATAAAATAAGATTCAAAAGACAAGTGTTTTTTAAAGGGAGTGAATGAAAGTTATTTGCAATACATTTACGTACAAAATATTGACACAAAATAATGGTTTCAATAATTTTAAAAAATTAATTTAATGCATAAATTTGGTGGAGAATGAGCAAGTAAACATTGTAAACAATACACAGTTCATTGATCTACATACATTATGTGATGACACCTAGCCAAGTGATAGTCAACTGGATTAAAATTGATTTTTCAAACTGTAGTACAGTATGTGTTTGTTGAGTATTCACAGCACAGGTTTATCGATGACCAAAATGGCTGTGCAGTCAGTGAATGCGTCTTTCTATGCGTACAGCTATAGGGAAGCCTCTGCGATAGGCTGTGCCAGTATGTACTGAAGGACTACCGGCTCCATTGCAGATTTACTTTCACATTTAGACTAAATTATATGCCACCCTCTTTCTCTCCCTCTCCTTTATTTTCTCCCTCTCCTTTTGAAATAGATATTTTTAAAGGGTTGGTAGACTTATATTCACCCCTATCCATATTTGTAAATGATTATGCTCAAAAGTTAACCTGTAATTTGAGTCTAAGCTAAGCTAATATTCCTGGAAATGTCAAAAACCAATTATGATTGAGTCAATCATTGGTGAGTTAGGGGTAAGATTAACCTAAAGCCAGGACCAGTTGTAAACAAGAACATTTATCATTCTGTGTCACTTCAATGGCTGCATAGGCAGGGAATGGATGACTTTCCTTACAATAATGCGAATAAAATTTCCAAAATGGCTGTTTTGAAACCTCAATGGTGAACTTACATCAACCTATTTTCTAATGATACCATCTGGTTTAGTCAATATTAAATTAATATGGATGCATTTTTAGTTTCTCTTAGTTGCCAAGGTGATTAAAGAATTAATTTTGTAATTTAGAATAATTACCTTGTTTACTAAATCAATTGACATCATTTATTTGCTCTGTTTTACAAATAACTCGAAATATGAATCAATGAATAATACAATTATTTATTGATTTTAAAATCAAATTCCAAATAAATATTTAACAAAACATAAAAACAACAAAAAGCGAATCAAAAACATAATTATTTATGAAATGAAGAATAATTCAAATGAGGAACAGAATAGGAAAGCATAAAAGTGTACACTGGATAGGATTTGAATACCTGTCCACTAAATTATTGGTAAATATAATGATACAAATGTTATATTCGAGTAGAGTTTTTGGCAGTATTTTCAATATTTTTGCTAAAATAAAATATATTTCATAGTATTATAACATTTGTCAGTAGTATTGCTTACAATTCATCGAAATATTCTTCAGTTTCTATGAAATGTCTGATTATTCACACAATATTCGTGCAAATTCTTTGGTCTTACAAATCGATAGGCGATTAAAATTCAATAAATAGTTGAATAAAAAAGTTATTAAATAAACTTAAAAAGAAACAAATGATAAAAATAACTCAAAACTAGAGATAATTTAAAAGTTTATAAAAATTGAAAAACAAATACTGAATAATAAATAGGATTTGATAAACGATTTTTGAATTATGATTTGAATGTCACCGAAGCTGAGACTCTGTTGTGGTTGTGGTGAATGTGGATCAGGACTTGAGTCGGAAAGAGCCGGCAGACGACGTCTGGTTATTTAGTGGATGAAAATAACTGTTGTTTTTGAGTGAAATTCAGTTTTCATTTGCAATCAGAATCCGGAATAATAGAGCGAAACATTCATAAGAATTGAGTAATTTATAAGAAGATTAAGATTAATATCTTGTTTATCATCGACTAATTATTACAAGATTAAATAACGCCTACTTTGCAGCCTCCTTCTTGCCCCCACTGACGGGCAGACCAGTCAGCATAGATGCCGGTGACTAATGTGGGGATCGGATATGTTATCAGATTATTATTCACTTTTATATTAACATTCATTGCATTTAAAGTGTGGTTAAAGACATCAAAACAAACAAATCAGACATTTGTCTGAAAGGAAAGAAAGGATGGATTAAAACAAAACCAAAAGTAAGACATAATTTGAATTTTAATGCAAAACAATTTCAACAAAAAGTTGGATAAAAATGTGTTCATTCATGAGATCTAATGATAGGATTTTTGGGCATAAAAACAATTTGAAGCAATAACTCGAATAATATTCAAAAGTAATAATAAAAATAAAATTTTGATTTTAAAAGTATAAGCGTTTATAACAAACATAATCTCAAATGTGTTGTTCTGAGCACTTGTGCGGGAATTTTGGATCAGGTCTGTGGCACCGATGCTGTGCGGAGATTCTTAGGGAAACTTACGTTAGCCATCGGTGTGCCGGTCAGCTGAGAAACTGTCAAATGGACTTTTGTTATGATATCCAGCACTTCGCCGGTTAGTTTGCTGGCCCCCACCTCACTGCTACCATTGGATATCATCACCACACGATTGCATTGAGCTAAAGGCGCCGCCACTTCGGCTGCGATCTGAACATTAAAGTCAAGTTTATGTCAAGTGTTAAGAGATATTTTAAATTTAGTTATATTGCGGACCTTAGGGAGAGTGTCGAGCACCATGTCCACTTTGGCAGCCGCGTCATATTCCTTGTATGCGTTCGCCTTTTTGGCCATTTGTTCCGCTTCTGCCTTAGCCTTGGCTTCAATGGCAAATGCTTCGGCCTCTCCTCTAAGACGGAGAGCTTCGGCCTCGGCTTCTGCCTCCATAATCACTTTATTTCTGTGCGCTTCGGCTAACTTTTCCAGTTTGAATTTCTCGGCTTCAGCCGGCTTTCGGATCGTTGCCTCTAATTCCCTCTCTTTGCGAATAATCTCCTGTTCCTGGACTTGGATTTCTTGCGTTCGTTCGATAACTTTCACCTAAAACCACAAATTGGGCTCAATTTTAGTATTTTCTTAAATAATACTTCAAATTCTTTAGTAAATATTAAGAAAACGGCAAAAATGGTTAATTTCAATGATTGTTAATGGATTGATGGGTCAATTTTCAAGGAAGTATTTCATTGTACTACATATGGCTGTATTGGTGGTAACCCCTGACCTGCATTTGTTCGTCTTTAATGCGTTGTCGCGTTTTGGCCGCCTGTAAATTGTAGGACAAATCTGATTCAGCCTTTTTAGAGAAGACCTCGACATCATAGGCAGCTTTTTTCAGCTCAAAATCTCTCTGCGCTTTGGCTATCTCTGCGTCGTTCACATATCGGGCGGCCATACGTTCCTCTTCAGCCAACGCCTCTTTGATTAGCGCATCCCTCTTGGCTTCAGCCTCACCGATACGGGCGTCGCGTTTCACTTCTGCAGTTCGGGCCAAACCTAACGCTTTTAGATATCCCTCCTCATCACTGATGTCTTTGATTGTATACGAGACAACTGTCACCAGAAAAGAGAGTTAAACACAAGTCAAGAGTAAAGTGGAAATACCAGTGAAGCCCATATCGACCAAATCACTTGAGGCCACTTCGAACACCTTTTTGGAGAACTTCTTCCGGTTCTTATAGATCTCTTCGACTGTCATACTGGCCATAATTGCGCGCTGGTGTCCCTCAAGAGTCTCCCTGGCCACATTCATTATCTCCTCCTCTGATTTACCAAGGAACTGTTCACAGGCCGCTCTCAGCATATCGGCGTTTTGACCCTGGATTTTAACCTGTGCGATGCCGGTCACCGATATAGGAACTCCCTGTTGGGTATACACTCGGGGAGACTCTATTGTGAGGGTCATTGTGTTCAGAGTTATCCTAAATTCAAAATTAAATTCAAATTATAATTAAATTATTAAAACAAATGATACTAACCTTTGAACTTTTTGGATAATTGGCCACACAAAGACCCGACCACCCGGCACCATAAGTGGCCTCCGATGACAACATCCTGTTAATTATAACAAACATTTTATTCATAACTAGATTAAAATTAAACAATTAATTGTTTGACATTTAAATGTTTGAATGATATTAGGTTTTGCATAAATAAGGTTTATATTGCATTTGTTGGCATCAATTGTATGCAATACTACTAAAAGACCTTATTTGTTGCAAACCTTATGTTGACAAATGCAATGAAAGTAATAATAGGAAATGTCTGACCTGAGACGACGAGGGCTTCGTTTGGACCACAGGTAACAAAACCGGTCATCCCTTCGACGTTTGGCTTAATTGAGACAAATATAAATAAATAATTTGATCAATCAATTGGAGATTCACTATAATTATTATGTAAACAAAACGCCAACAAAAGGCCTGAATGTAAGGGAAATGAGAAAAATGGTTGTTTGGGAGCACTAGTGATGGGCACTACTCAGTGCTTGGATAGTATTGCCATACATTGTATAATAGTGGGCGCGACTCTCTCTGCGTTAGTCATCCTGAATAAACACAAATCTATAAAATCCGGGCAATATTTCGATACTTTTATGACTTTTACATAACTAATTATATTCAAATATCCAATTGAGCATGATTGACATTTTCACAATCAATTGAGTAAAGGGATAACTTAGCAAAATTAAAATTAAACTCACCCGTCTATTTACTTGCATTCTGTTTCTGTTCTGTCCAGGATAGTCATAATTACTCATAATTAGACAGATTTAAGGAAATTGTAGCGTAATTATCAGAATTGCAATTTAGTATACAAGATAACTTTTTATCACAAGAATTTATAAAGTTTGATTGATGCTGTTTATATTTATTGCATGATATTAAAGATAAATGCAATGAAAAATTCAAATTCCCACAAAAGGGATGATTATATTTAAGTTTTCATAAAAAGGTGATAATTCATAGAAAGTAATGCAATAAAATGTGTTAATAGAGTGAAGAATAAGAGTAAAGCGTTTTATTAAATGCTTTTAATGTCTGCAAACTGTTTGATATCCGAATTAATCTATTTTTTAGAGAAATTGTGACAACAATATAGAAAACACTCAGCAATCATAACAAAACACAAACAATTAGGTTGCTATCATTAATAATAACACTGGTAGCCAAGGAGGTTATTAAAGCAACAGTGATTAAAACCTTGTTTATTTTCTTCTTGGTTATACTAATGATAATTTGGTCAATAAAATGAACAAATGATTATATTATTTGAACAGTTGTAGCGAATATGAAAGTATACTCTGGGAATGATCTTGCTATTTATAGAAAACAGTGTAAATACATATACATTCAGATATGTATATACATTCAATCATCGATTTTGGAGCACTCGATTGTAGAAAACCTCGTTTTAAATAAGAGTTTTCTACGGGAAACTATTCTTGACAAGTTGTTTTAAATCATAAACTTGCTAGAAAATGTAATCGATTTTTTAAAAATGAAACTTGTTAAACTTTAAAGTTAGCATCATTTGCATATATGACAGTTAAAGTGGTGTTTGACTGTATTTCCATTTGATTTCCTCTAAAATTGTTTAAAAATAGCAGTCATTCTAAAATGAGTTGAATTTATTGCAAACATTTATGAATCCAAATCTCAAGTTTCCTAATCTTTCTTCGAGTAAATATATATAACGGGGTTTATGCCAATCAATTGTTTCCTTTTTCCCAACAAAAACATTGATTCCTTCGTGTTTTAAGATTCATTTCACGATATTATGTATCGATTTATCCAAGAATTAACAACTGAAGTGCATTAAGAATATGAATTTAAGATTATTCACTTATATCAACCCTTACCCTGGCATAGGATATCTAGTTAAAGTAGCTGTATACCTTTTAAATTAAAGACTTACCTATGATCAAGGGAATTGGAGGGAAAGTGGCCTTGATCTTCTTTCCTATTAAAAGGTTTAAAAAGTAAGTTAATGGATATTCAGAATATAAAAAGAATGCTATAATCGAAACGACTTTCTATTTTAGTTACAATTTATAGTAATTTCCTTCAAAACAAAATAACAATAATTTTAAAAGTAATTCATTCTGTGTTTGTATCTGACCTTTTAAATACATTACTAGTAAATTGACTCAATAAAAACCACTGCAGTTATTCTAATGATTTGATCTAGTCAATACATTGAACTAAATTATTTGTCTGACTATATCGTAAGTATTTACGCAAATAATCGAGCTGCATTTACATTGTGCTTGACCATATTCAATAGTTTATTGACGTAATAAGAGTTTATATTTTATCCATAATATTCAAAACAAAACTAATAGTTTCATTGTGCAAATATTTGAATTCTTACTTGAAATGTAATTAATTCACACATTGTCCACTATCCTCCTTTTGAATGTCCCTTTGACATTTGGTAAAAAACATTTGTTGGACTTTACTGGATCATTACTCATGATTATGAAAGATACAATAAAATTGATGCCAAAACTGTATTTCTCACATTACTATTGTTTTTGGAAATTATTCCACAAATAAATTACTTATGACATGTGTTTGCCTTTTGCAGGGATGGCCAATATATTCTTGTAATGTAAGAATATACAAATTAACTTGGTAATCTTAATAGCAAGAATTAAGAATATTTTAAATTAAAATATTCTTAATATGTGAAACTAAATCCTAAATATATAACTTTGCAAAAGTTAAATAATTTAATAACTTGTTCATTTTGGTAAACAATTGGAAAGTGTAATCCCTTTGTGCACATCCCTATAGTGAATGCGCACGCGATTAACAATTCGATACTCAATTAAATTAAGAAAACCATTTTAGATAAGT
>JAQIWF010000615.1:0-17039 GCA_034694965.1 Ceratozetes gracilis
TGGACGATATTCATTGTAAGACACCTCTAACACAGTGAAACACTACTAGGAGTCTTTGGCAAATTGAGTCGTCTTGCTTTGCCAATAGCTATAAATTGAACCCCATTTTCATTGCTGTCTATCGTTGGATAGGCTGATAAGAGGGCGCACCACAACGCTCTTGAAAGGAAAAGACGTGATCATATAAAAGACAGTTTCAGTAGTTTGAGAGATGCTGTTCCCTCTCTTCATGGAGAAAAGGTATGCATTGTTTGAATGAGTGACCCATTTGTAAACCTGTGCTTACATTAGGCGAGTAGAGCACAGATCCTTAAGAAGGCGGCCGAATATATCGCTTTTATGAGACGTAAGAACACTACAGTTCAGGCAGATATAGATGACCTGAAGCGACAAAATAAAGTCCTGGAGGAACAAAGTAGTGAAGGACTGTCCCCTTGAGTCTCAATAACTAACAATTGTCTGATTTGTCAGTAGTTCGCACTCTGGAGAAGGCGAAGAGCTCTGGTATCACTGATTTGGATCTGAACGGGACATCAATTTTAGACAATTCAAACCATACGAAAATAGAGAGCGAATCGGTTTCATCGCTCGATGGGATGTCTGACTGATGGCAGTCAACACATATTTATTGTTAAATAAGAGAATGTTTTGGAGACCTGACTATTATCTGCATATTTGAGACCAACAAATGTATTATAAGTTTAACTAAATTGTTGTCAAATTCGATATAAACTTTTTTTCTCATTATAACCGAATCCGATTGAAAATACCGATGAAAGCACTGAATAATCGATGGATTTAATTGAGACTTATTTCCATTGACTCTAACATCGAGTCATTAATAAAATGAATGTAAAGACTGTTATGACTATTACCACAATTTTGTGACCAATGAAACGATTTTAGTTCATACAGTCATTAATTACGGATTAAATCATTTTATTTAAAGATATCCTTTAATTTGAATTTTACTTAAAATCCAATTACAATGAATACAATTTAAAGTCTATTTCTCTCATTTAGAGGCAATGCTATCAGTAATTGACTTTTCTGTCAATTATTTAAATCAAAATAATTAACACTTCTTTCAATTGTTTACTGTTTGGGAATCAATGCTATTATTCATTGAATGAATGTTTTCCAAAAATCGGGCAAAAATTGAGTCGTAAGGCTATGTAACGAACTTTAGAATCCAAACAATGCAAAGCAGTCACACAATGAGTGAACGCAATGCATAGAATTTAATTTGGGGAAAGGGGAGGGGAACAGACCCCTGTCGCCCAAAATTTTGGATATTCCCTCCCACCTGAGTGAAAATTTAGCATCACGTCTATGGATAGACCTGTGAACAAATTTAGGTATCAGGGCGAGGAACCTTATCCCCTCCCTCTCCAACTCGTTGTACTTGGCAATCCCTGATTTAGGTAATGAGTTATGGTTTTAAGTCTCGACTCACAAAATGTATTCTCATATTTATATTATTCTCAAAATTGAAGACAAATCACATTTTTTTTTGTTATTTTTGAGACACTTATAAATGCGTTAAATATTGCAGTTATGGCGTTATGTCCTCATTAATAGCAGGTTTGTCCTCTGACTCATGAAATTCATTGGAAGATACATTTTAGGGGCACTTTCTCCACAGCATTGATAATATGCTCCGAATAATTGAAGCATTGGGATAAGTTTAGAGGAAAGTATGTTCCAAATGATCGAAGGTTACCATCAATAAGACAGAAGTAGAATCTGACAGAAAACCTGTAATACTGTGAAAAACTGTTCCTCTTTTTGAGTCAAAGTTTTGATTGAATTTAGACGACAAAGACGTGAACGAACTCATAATTATAAACAAGTTTTTATTGACAAATATTTTCCGTTTCCCTCTGTTTTATAGTTTTCTGGAAAAAAAAGTTTAAAACATTTATTAAATACATTTTAAATCTAAAAACTTGTATAAAAATTATGATAGTTTATGACAGGAAAGATATGATATGATGTACTCAATTTTTAGTGATTGGGAATCCCTTCCCTTTGGGATCAATTGAATTTAGATAATCTAGTAAATTGGATGAGAACTGAGCAAAATATTTTTATCAGTTACTTATTGAGTATTGAAAGTGCAAAGAATTAATGCAAATATAAAGCTGCGTTTATACGAGGACTTGCCTGAGTTAGTTTGCTAGAAGTCTGAGTAGACTTGAAGTCATTTGCGTCTATACGACAGACTTAAGTTTATCAGATGACCACTCATTACAAACCTGTTATTGGTCAAGCATATAAGTAACGCGCGTTTACACTGTGCTTGAGTTAGTCTACTTGCTTAAGAACGGGTCTGTAGCAGACTTGAAATAAGTTCGATTTACTGGAGTAAGTCTCCGTGTAAACGCAAATAAGTCAAGTTTACTTGCTTAAGTTCGCCCGTATAAACGCAGCTTAAGTTTAGTTTAAGACATAATAAATTGGAGACCAAAAGAAGTGTAGGTCCTCACCATAATCTGCAACTAAAAATAGCCTTGTCCCTGATCCCGGGCACCTTCTCCTTGAACTCTACACATACACTGTTTGTGATATTTTATTCCGATAGCAATCAATTATTGAAACAATGAATTCGTTAATATTCTTATTGATTGACAATCAAACAAACCATTTATCTTCTAGTTGGGAGTGAATATACCCTGGTGCAGTCAACATATGTTTGTATTTCTCTAATTATAAATAAGCCAATAACTAAAATAAGATAATTGTGGACAAGAATACTGATTTGAATCAAATAACTAAAATCATAGCATTGATTAAATATGTGGTAGAATTCAATGTTTTAATTGCAGGAATATTCAAATTTTGAGAACAGAATTTTAATTAACTTTAATATTGAAATCTAAAAATAGGTTTGAAAAACGTGTAAAAGACTAATATCAGATCTGACAAGAAATGAGTTTTTCAATCATTTAAAGCAAAATTTGTAAACAAATATTGGTTTAAATGCAGGAAAATAATGAAAAACGAGTTTTAATTTAGTTTTGAACTGCGATACGGAATGAACGATAAGAACAGACGAGTAGAAGTTGGGTAACCCTCTGAACTCACCACAGCTTATCTCAACTGTTTTTGAATGAAATTCATTAAATTCCCTTAAATTAAATTGTTTACCAAAAGATGTTAGAGTGAAATGTATAAGAAGAGTATTACACATGTATTAGCATCAAACTATTTATACTCAATCAAAACTATTTGTTTCTCTGCTCGAAAATAATCAGTAAGGCTGTTTTGAAATTTTATTTCTAAAAGCATTCCTGCTCAAATATAAACAAAATTCTGTTCTTGTTGTTTGGAAAATATCTCAAATAGCCATCAATTTTAAAGAATTTACTTAATAATATTTAAAGAATTATAAGCTTGGAGCATTTTACCAACCATTAAAGTATACAGATTTACAAAATTGCAAAAACATAAAAATTTCTGATATTCTGAGTATGAATTCAATTAATGTCTAATATTTTAAGCCTTTGAATATCGTTTGAATCACTTAAACCATCAGTAAATCAAACAATAAACCGATTGAACGCTAATATAGAATATTCTTTGATATATCAAACGGTGTGCAGACTGTAGTCCGATAAAAGTTGGTTTAAAATTAATCTTAATCTGAATCTGAACTCAAACCTCTATAATATCCCAAAAAACCTTTAAAAATGATTAGTTTGGTATATACCGGAGGCAATCGCTTTGTTGGATATTCAACACCATTTCAAAGTATTTTTCGAGAGTCGAGTTTCTATATTGAAATACAATCTCTACTTAACATTTTGCTGCAAAATTGCAGTAAAGTTATAAAGAGCATCAGACAAAGAAACTAAATATACAAAGAATGTACACAGGATAAAGAAAACAAATTCTTAATTCAGATTCTCTCAGATTTCCCACTTTTATATAAATAACACTTGAGTCCAGATTTATGGGCAATTATTAGTTATCTGTTTTTAATAACCAATATAAATCAATGTAGATGTAGAGCAATGTAAAAGTATATGGGTCAATAATTATCAATTTAATGAGAAAGTTATAACTTATAAGTATTTATTGAAAGTTATAATAAAATTATAAGCATTTCTTGTAATAAAAATTATGGAATTTTATAGAATATATTTGGTTGGAATGCTTGCAATTCTTCAAATACTTTTCACCTCTTGTAGTGACCATGGTCACTTATATTCTAGCAATAAATATTTCAAAACAATTTAGTTACTTCTTTATGATACAAAAGTAACAAATTGATAATTTCTAAACTAAAGTTTAAAATGTAATTTGATTTTTGAATATTGGAAATGAGATAATGTTTGTGCGAAAGGGACCACTTTATTGTCCACTTGAGTGCCTTTGAGGGAAGGCACGTGTGGTTAAAGTTCACGTGATTGCAGCCTAAGAGGGGAATTCATGGGACGGTCAGCGACGATAGCAATTGAGATGAAATAGTTTGGGGAGAAACAGGACTGACAGCACTTTAATGAGGACTACTGCTCACAATCTAACCGTTAATTGGATATCAACTGCTGTTTGGTTAGTCCTTAGCACAGGCTTTGAGTGGTTGGAGACAAACAGACTGTGCAGAGAGTGGTGACATCAAACTAGTTATTCTCATTTCACTCTACATTCCCTTCAAAAGAGGATCACTTTGTTTATTAGAATTACAATAAATTTGAGTTTATTTTGATTTCACTTAAAAATATTTGTTATACTTATGTATGAGAAGAGAAACCGAGACATGAATTCAATGCATAAGAATTACTTCAACCGAACTCTCATAGAGTCTGACGAAAACGCTTTACTAGACATCACTGACTTCGACATTATTGGAGATCACAGCCGTTCCCAACAGGTATTCCTCTTAATATGCAAAGTATTTGCTGTTATTCCTATTATTTAAGTATTTTTCAATGTAATCATAAATTGTAACGCAATTAAAGCAAAAGTTTATAAAATTAGTACAAATTGTTGTATGAGTTGTGTTGAAGTTAACCTCAATTAAAGTCAGTACTGATAACAAGTTTCATATGATTGCAGTCAATAAAATAGGAAATCATTACATAAATTAAATCCGCTATCAATTGAATTAATCAATAAATTGCTTCACAACTCTGTTTGAGACCAATTGAGACCAATATTCCTATTTTTGACAACACTTTTATGAAAAAAAAGTTTTCAATACTTGTATTGATTTATGAAAATTCTTGAAATATTTCAATGACTCGACTCATGCCATCTGTGGTCGCACTCAATGTTAATGTGATTATCAAACAAATCATTTAAATCATAAAACGAAACACTCTTTTAAGCCTTTTTTCATTGAATCAAATTTAGTGATTAGACAGCAATTAATCCAATGTTAATAAAGTGATTTAAGTGATTGAGAGCGACCTCAAGAGTGACAAGTGTTGAGTCAGTGGTGACCTCTTATAAACAGTTGAGTTCTTATCCTTTTTGTCGTCATTTTGACAAATGGGTCACAAAAAACATTCATTCAATTGATTTAAAAGCAATCAATTGAGAAGTGATTGCATTTTAAGCGATTAATTTGATGTCATTTAGTGTTAACTCAAATCAGTAATAAACTAATGGTTTGAATGTCTTAAACAGTTTATTAATTTAATGGGAAAACCGGCCAAAAGAAAGCATACATTAAACCAAAACACAGATCAATATCTGACGGCCACCACAAACGACGAGGACTCGGGTTTTGGCTCTAATCTGTCGGTTCCGGCCAAGAAAATGGTCAGATTTGACGACGAATTGCTTCTTCTCAAAGTCCTGATGAAAGAGCCAATGGTTCCAAACAATTCTCAATCAAATAACAAAATGAAAGCCCAAAATAGTAATTATTCCTCGAAGTCTAAGAATGGCAAATATGAACTCAAGATATTGGCTCAGCCCGAAGAACAGCACAGGTTTGTCTTTGATTCTTATTCACCATATCTTCAATTCTTATGGCATTTAAATTGAATTATCAAAGAAAGTGACAATTGTTTGGTCAGTCATCCGAAGTTGGATTTCAATCCATATCTTATATAATTTGGTGTCACAATCAGCATGAGATTATCTAGCAATGAATGTCACCTAAATGAGCTCTCCTCAGAAGTCACTTTCCCTTATTATGATATAAATAAGAATTATATTCAAAGATCTGTTCCTCTGGTTATCCATTCCTATGAATATAGCCTTAATATGATTGTATTCTTAGTCTTTGTATGAAGTTTAGGACAAATTTAGTGATAATTTTTGATTCAAAGTTCATTATTGAGTGAATTGAATGTAAAGAATGTGTATTTGAATGAAAGCTAATGAAGTGTTGATTTAATTGAATTATCGTTCATTCAATTGTTTGATTCAATTGAATCCATAAACAGATAAGACATGTATTGAAGTCCATGAGATTCGACCTATAATTGAGATTTGAGTCCTAACCGCAAATATTTATGAATTTTTGATTTATTAATAATAACTGCGAGACTCCAGTAGTGGTAGTTATGAAAACTGCAACCATTATATCAGTTCCATATCTTGAGAGTAAATATTTAATATTTGCATTAAAATCATTGTCCTTTAGTTCAAGCAATACATTCAGAGTCTAATGAAAACTTAGATTTATGTTTTCATAGATTACATCCTCTAAAATGAGCTGTACTTGAGATTCACTCTCCCCTATGCCTCATATAGTGAGGTAAAGCCCTCCCATTCTTATAGTTCTTAACGTTCTTAACGTCAGTCTTTCGATGCTTTTTACACAATATATAGTCTGTAAGAACACGAGTTTCCGATTGAAGTCATTTATCGCTATTTTAAAGATTAATTTGAGATTTCTTATATTTTCGGCATTTTAATGAATGCCGACTATTAATGCCATTTTAAGAGAGGAGCATATGGTTTGGCCAGACCTCAATTTATCAGACATTAACTCTATACAGACAACTATATTAGAGATGATATGAATGCGTAAACAGTTCTCAGAATAAACTTTCGATTATTTTGTTATTTTTGACTGCCTTCCCCTCCATTGCACCACTTTTTAGTATATCCAACAAATTGACAATACATTAAAGAATAGCTATTAGCTATTAGCTATTAGCTAGACCAATTGAATTCCATATATCAATCGTATTTATTAATGAGTTGATAAGAGAATAATAAAAATAATTTTCTTAAACATTCATTAGAGATGAGGTAATAATTGATTTTTCCTCCAATCAGAGCTCGATATCTAACTGAAGGCAGTCGGGGAGCCATTAAAGATAAGAGTGGTTTAGCACATCCTGTGGTCAAGTTGTGCGGTTACACCAAAGGTGTGGTCAAAATACAATGTTTCATTGGTCACGACAAGCAGTTGGGTCAGCCCCATCTTTTCTATCAGGCCTCAAAAATTACGGGCAAAAACTCTACCCGATGTTCGAGCAAAAAATTGGACGGAACTAATGTTATAACAATGGATGCCTATCCCGAAACTGATATGCAGGTGACTGTGGACTGCGTCGGAATATTAAAGGAAAGGAATGTCGACGTCGAACAAAAGCTCACTCAATACAAGACACGGTCGGAAAAGGACGAGTTGGCGGCCGTTCCCTCTAAAAAGCGTTCTACTCGTTGTCGTCTTGTCTTTAGAGCCCAAATCCCTGAAACCAATGAGATCTTGCAAGTCGTCAGTTCCCCAATTCTCTGGTATATCTCATTATCAGGTTTTGCATAACTTTTGAATAACATGTTTTTGTTTTTGAAGTACTCAACCCTTAGGAACACCAGAAATCAGTAAGAAGTCTCTCTCCCAATGCAATGTCAACGGAGGGGTTGAGCTCTTCATTATTGGCAAAAACTTCCTGAAAGACTCAAAAGTTATTTGGAAGAGTCCTGACTGGACTAAAGTGGTCGAACCCGACAAAGAGTTCTTACATCCAGTAAGTGAATGATGACTATCTTGTTAAGTTTGAAATTGACATCTGTTTGATTAGACTCATTTGGTTTGTGTGGTACCGCCCTATGAGGGTCCAAATGTGAAGAGTGGTAACTCAGTTGAGGTCTCTTTACTCATCAAAAGCGGCGGTAAATACTCGGATCCCCACAAATTCACATTTATTTATGTGGAAAGAGGTAAGAGTTTTATTACCAAACCATTAGTTGATTACAAATCAGTTGAGTTGTACTTCCAAACAGCACTTCAGATACATTTGACAACAACTTTGAAGTGATTGTATGTCTGAGACATGAGTTTTGCGAGCATTAGATACACAGCGATAGGAGTAAAGCGCTTCTCATTTCAGTGATTGCTTTGAATGTATTTTTAATTGATAGCAGTTTTCACTTGAATTCAATTGAATAGTCTTTTCTCACGACTCCTTCCGAACTCTTTTTCACTTATAATGAATTAATCGATTGTAGGTCTGATTTGTAGACTAATTGTTGAATAAGTTGTGGAGTGTGTGTACCAAATGGGAGTTGTTGTCATCAGTATCTGAGCCCCTGAGGGTCCCGAATAAACTGAGCCCTCTTTCATAGAATTATTGGATTTGGAAGTACAAGACGTCAATTAATTGTGTGAATGTAACACTTGTATGCCTTTCCTTAGCGATCATCAATCGTTGAAAGTGAGCACAATATAGCTTTGGATAGCATTGTCTCAATTTGTAATTTAGCCGCTCATCAATGCATTGATCGAGTGGTAGGACCCAAACCAATATAAACCAATTTTATTATTACCAAAACCTATACATCGCTTTACAGATCTATACCTACACTTCCCCCCAACGATGTATTAGTTTTGAGATATTCAAGTCTCGCCTCTCATTAGATTAATTCAATCATATATTGAAAGTATCATGGCTATATCTCGATACTTGAATATCAAACATTTTGATCATTATATTATAATTATTGAAAACTTCATTAAACCTTTGACTTTATGACTCGCAGTGGCAGAAATCACTGACAGATATATGATTCTCACCTTTAGTTCAATTATATTATGGTTAAGATATCCATATTATAGAATAGTGAGCACAACCTCTACATCCAAAATATAAGCCAAGAATCATAGATCATGTTTTCTATTCTATATATTTTACATAATTAAAAATTTAACCTAATTTTCGGTTATTTTAATTTTAAGCTAAACTTAAAACTTAAGAATTATTCGCATTAATATTCTGCCACTGAATGGAGTGTTGATGTCTTGAGTGTGTGTTTGTCTAACGTGTTGTCGGGTTTGTTGTCTGTGATGTTGTGCTGAGAGTTGAGATGTTGTCGAATGACTGCATTGTTAGGCAATTACTGTTAATTTTTAACTATATTTGAAGCTGTTTTGTATGAGCGCCAGATTTGCACAGAATGAAAGGCAAAGCTATGGCAGTCGAAAGTCAAAGGTTCCAACCATTGATCGGTTCTATTGTTTGCTTAAATGGAGATATTTTCTAATTGTGTTTATATCTGAATAGTCAACACAATGCCATTGTTGAACGGAACGGCACAGATTACCGGTTCCTCAGCTACAGATCAGTTCTTGGTTTCTAATCTCGAGAAACCAATTATTTTAACAATGATTGGATCGACAGCTATGGCCGATCACTCTATGGATCACTCGATGGATCACTCGATGGATCACTCAATGGATCACTCAATGGATCACTCAATGGATCAGACGATGGACTCACAGATGTTTACTCAGAATTCAATGCATTCAAATGTCTCTCAGATGTCATCCAATGGTTTGAATTCTTCGAATACTTTTGTCTACACGAGAGGCAACTCAAGCCATGAATCTGTGTTACCCATCATAGATGAGGACACGAATATGAGCTCATCTTTAATGCTGAGCTCAAACTCACAAACATTTCAAAACGATTCGCAAATGACTCAACCCTTTAATCTTACAAATGGTTTGATTTTCGACAAAATCACACAAAATAATGACAACAGTATTGACTTAAAAGTGTTCAAAAATGAAATGCCGATTGAGTTAGTGGTGAGCAGTAACTCATGCGATGCAAACTCAACGACAGTACAATCCGTGGCCGAAACCGTTCAATATATGCCTTTCAACACATTTAACGCCATTTCGTCGAATGCTATGATTGTAAATAACTCGAACCAAATGACAGATATCTCTACGATTCCGGCCATTAGTTCAATGAGTTGTCAATCGTTTTCACAACCAATTGCTTCGACACAGATGTCGGCCATCGGTAGTGAACAGAGCTTATCAATGGTTCAGTATTTGAACTCAGTCTCAACCACTACTGCCATCGAAAGCAAGTCTACCGTTAGTACAGAAACGGATGCATTCAAGTCAATGATCGCACAGAATCCAGTGCTTACTTCTACTGCAAGTACACGAGTAGGTCCCGTCACTCAAGCAAACAACATCTCAGCCCTCTCTGAACTGACAGACGGGGAACTCCTTTCGTTCATAAATCCGGCGACATTTGACCAAAGTATGAGATAATTGACACAAAAATTATATTAATTCTAATCTATTTTTTTAATTTGTTTGCAGTTATCTCTTAATCGATGATCTCTTATGTAATGTAAGCATAACTTACGGCTCATTTGGTTTTCGAGTCACTCATTATTTTATTTTTTTGACTTATTTTTATTTTGTATTAAATTTAATCAATTATTTAACGACTGATTTAATTATAAATCATTTTGTAATCAATTACTAAGTAATTAAAGACAATAAAACTATTCTTATTCAAAATGACTCAAAATTATCTAATTCTTTGAAAGCAATTAGAAATGGGGTCTACAAGGAGGAAGTCAGACATAAAACCTCTCCTTTGGTTTTACCACTGTTTGTGTCAAATATATCTCTTTTTAATTTCTTTCAAACTTTTAAATCGTGTCAATGAAAACCCAATGATTGGACGTAATTACTGTTCATTTGAACGACACGTCATTTAAGGCTTAAATCCAATGAAATGTTTTGAAAGTGTTATCAGAAAAGAGTCAGACTTTTGCCGATTAATGGAAAATAATATTAAAATGAAAACAAAAGTACTGTCTTTGGGGACAAAAAACGGGTTAAAAACAATTATATTCTCATTATTTGTTTTATTAATACTTATAACTAAATGTGAGTCAAAGAAGAACTCTTTAATAACTCTCGATGAAGACAATTGGGATCAGATGCTTGAGGGCGAGTGGATGGTGGAGTTCTTTGCCCCTTGGTGTCCCGCCTGCAGACAAATGCAGACCGATTGGACTAATTTCGCCGATTGGAGTCAAGACCTCAGGTTAACCATCAAATCATTTCTTTACCATTCAATCAATTATTTTTTATCCAAAACAGCATAAAAGTGGCCGCCGTTGATGTGACGGCTAATCCCGGCCTTAGCGGACGTTTTATGGTGACAGCGCTTCCAACCATTTATCAGTGAGTCTTATATCTGTTTAGTTCCTTATCTTATATCCATTCATTGATTAGTGTAAAGGAGGGTCTCTTCAGACAATACAAGGGATCGCGTGATAGCAACACATTTGTCAGTTTTGTCGAAGAAAAGAAATGGCAATCAATAGATCCGGTGTCGAGTTGGAAGGCACCCAATTCTTATCAGTTAATACTACTTATATTGGGTTTGATTTGTGGTCTAAAACCAGATTTCTTCGTACAGAATGTCAATCGTTTCCTATTTCTTCAAAATATCGATGGCTTTGAGAGCGATTCACAACCGATTGGTGGACGACTACGGCATTCCCTACTGGGGCTCTTACATACTCTTCGCTTTCGCCACAATTCTCTTGGGAGCCATTCTCGGACTGGTCTGTCACTTATATCTCAATATTGAGTCAATTGATTGATGTGTTGATTGTGTTTTAGTTAATCGTTTGTGTAATTGATCTGATATTTCCGGCAAAAATGACTGAAGACTTCAAAGATCACAACTCTTCTCGAGAGAAGAGCTTCAAATCTGACGATAATAACAGTGATATAATTGATGACAGAATACAAGAGGAGAGTTCCGATGATTCCAATACTGAGCTGAGAAGAAGACGGAAAAAGAGTGAGGACTCAGACGAGAAGGAAAACCAATAATTTTTCGGTTTATTACTTATTTATTGAAATTATGGCCGAGTTTTCCAATTTTGAACTCTTTTCAAATTTGGGCAAATTTTTGCTCATTTGTTTTCGATCAATAATTTAGAAACATTTCAAATGCTTTTCTATTCATAGACTCAAAGTTTGATATATTTTGCGATTAAAATACATTTTTAATAAAGAAAATACTTTTTCAGTCATCTATTAAAAGTCACTTTTAATGGTAATAAAGAGATAGAAAAATGCATTCATAGCCTCACCTCTAAGTCTATTCATATTCTAGTCATTTAAGTGATATGACATTCAATATGAAGAAGAGGAGGAACTGGATCCAGACACAGACCTCGAACGCGATGAAGACTTGGAACTTAAACGATCGCTACGATAGATATCACGACTAAAACGAAATAAATAACAATTCATTGAGTCATACATTTCAAGGTATTTGTACCGTTGCCTCAATTTGGAAGTCATTTCTCTGAGTTCTTCCTCTCTGTCTTCCCTCTCCTGTTGTTGTTTCTCAAATTTCTGGAGCTCTGCCTTCTTATCCAATTTGTCTGCAAATTGTGAGAAGTTATTAGAAATGTAAAGAAGACCTAAAAGTTTCTTTCAATACATTGTTTGTCAATCAAAGCCTGTCTTTTCTTTTTAAGCCTTTCTTGTGGTGTAATTGTCGTCGAAGAGACCGAACACTTTAATTACGATATAAATATAAAATTAAAAGCAATCGACGGAACAATTTCAAGTCATGAGTGAAGTGCCCTGCGATGGGAAAGACAATAATTGAATGCTTACTGACTTTATATCCTGAGTTTAGATTTGAGAGATTACTTTGAGATCCCTTTTTACTTCTGTTGACACAAATATTCATTAAATAAAGGGTTAAAGTGATTGTGGTCTACAAACCCCTCAATTTTCTCTGTTTTCTTGTGTTCTTTTTGTGGCGACCCCTCATCGCTATCTCCACTTTCGCAGAGATCATGTCTATAGTAGCTCTTGACTGGAGGTGAGGGCGCCCTCACAGAGGTTTCCTCTTTTACTTCAATTTGTGATATTTCAGGCTTTAATTCATTCGTTGCTTTTAAATCTGTTTCACAATTAATTTCTTCACTTTTTATCGATTGTATTGTATTTTCGACACTCTTTTCAATAATAGAAACATTTTTTTCTTCGCTAACAAAACGTGTATTTCGTATATATTTAGTCTGACTTTTACTTCGACTTCTTTTAGGACTGAGTTTATGTCTATTCTTGAGCTCTCGATCTCTTTCTTTGTCACGACTTTTACTTCTTCTTCTGGATTTGCTTCGCCTTCTACTACGACTTCGTTCTTTTCGATCACGACTACCCCTCCTCCTGGAGGTTGTCTTAGTTCTGCTCAAACTCCTACTCTTTCTTCTTCTGGGAGTTCGACTTCGAGTTCGCCTTTTAGTTCTGTTCCGACTTCGACTTCTTCTACGATCTCGACTCCTGTTTCTACTTCTACTCCGATATCGATTGTGTTCACGGCTTCGACTTCTTCTTCTCTCTCGATATCTATCAGGCGTTCGATTTGAGGAACGCTTTTGTTCTGAACTCCTACTTCGGGAACGAGTTCTGCGGGGAAGGTGTCTGCTATCAGTCCTCCGGTATCGATCAGTGGAACGACTTCGTGATCTTTTGAGTGATTCATTGAATCGATACATCCTTTGCTTTGAATGACTACTTTTGTGAAATGATGTGTTAGTCACCGATGGAACCGAGTCTTCTTCAGGAAGAGTTGGTCCATAAACAATAGGAATGGCCTCAACTTTTAGGTTATTCAGTGCTTTAATCCTTTGCTTCCTTTTAGTCATCACTTGTTTTTGCTTTTTATCCGCTTCTTCTTTAGGTTTATCCTCTTCTGAAGAACCGCCGAAACTCGTTATGAATTCGATTTTGGTTTCATCGACAGAATCTTCCGAATCGGAAGAACTTTGTTTATCTAATTCAGTCTTTTTAAGAGATATTTTGTCGGACTCTTCGACATTAGCTGCGCGTAAAATCATAAGTCTTTGTTCTTTAAGAGCTCTTCTTTCGCGTCGAGACTTCCTTCCGGTGAACATTGATTTCTCGTTTTCGATCTCTTTCTGAACCCGTATTTTCTCGGCTTCGGTCTTATCTTCGTCTAAATATTTGACGAAATCGTCGTTTTTCATCCCAAACTTGAGACCAATTCCATTGATTCGATGTCCCGATTCGTTGTCCAATTGGTCGATATTAACAGTGGTATCGAAGTCATAGTCTTCATCAGAACTTTCTTCTGATTCTGAAGACTCGCTATTCTTTGTCTGAACGGTCTGTGAATTCATGTCATCGTTATCGTAGTTATAAGCGATGGTCGCCTTCTTTTCGGCCAATTTCTTCTTTTGATTGGTCTTGTTTTGGACATCTTTCTGGTTGTGATTTACACCAAACCTCTCTTCGAACCAAATTTGTTGCAAAAACTTTGATTCGTTTAAACCTAAGAATTCGTTTTGAACTAAATTTCGATATCTTTCGTAATTGATTTGTCGTTCGAGTGCTTCCTCTGCAGCCGATAGTGTCGCCAATTCGGTGGTATTGGAAGTGTTGTTTATAATATCCAATCGGTCCAAATGTGCCCTCACATCAAAGCGGTCGATCAGATTACTGGTGTCTCCCATCCATGGCATGAGTGAAGACTCTGCTGCCGAACATAGGTTGGGGTCGATATGTATTTTCATTTGATTTCCGTGGATCTGAAGAAAAGCTGCCGGATCTGAACGGATTCGGTCATAGAATTCCCGTCTCCTTTCGGCTCTTCGGCGGTAGTCAACCATAAGTCCCCTCAACTTCTTCTCGTGTTTTCTGGCTTCGGCCCACATCTTAGGCTTTATTCAAAATTGACGGACACTTCACGAAAAGCAATTCATTTGTATTTAAGTTCGGAGTTGTTGTCATTAAAAGGACTGACATTTGTTTTGAGCGATTAACTCATCCAAAGACCGCATTTGTCGCCACAAAAGCAGTGCTTTTAAACCAATCGATTCATTCATTCATTGCTTTTGCTTTCAATTCAAATGTTTTTGTTTTGTTTGATGTTTTAAAATGATATTAAATATAAAGTATTTATTTATTGTAATTAATTTAAAGATAATTTATGGTCAAAGTCTAGCCATTGACCCGAAGGGGTATATCCTCTACTGTTCGTGTATGGGTTCGTACCATTCATTTCACACTTTTATTCACAACTATTTTCAAATCAAATTTAAAAAATTTTACAAAAGTTTTAAATCATTTAAATGGACACCAATTGTGATAATCAAAGACATAGTCTTTAAGTCAATTGTCTTACAAAAGAGACTTTGTATTGAGTGAAAATTAAAGTTTAACCTAGTTAATTAACTTTTATAATGAAATTAAACAAGTTTCCTTTGTATTTGCATGCTAATTCTAATTAACCCTAAGAACTCTTAGAATATGTGAATAATAAGAAGTTTACTAAAAATGAAATATCAGGTCGTTTTGGTAATCAAGCGGAACAACTGTTAGGAAGTCTTCAATTCGCCAAATCACTGGACAGGACTCTAATTCTTCCGCCTTTCATACAATACACTCACTATAGGGTCTGTTTGGTCACTGATTTCTGTTTATACAGCCATTAATTGATCCAAATTTAAGGTTGAATTCGTGCCATTCGATGACTATATAGAAGTGGAACCAATAGAGCGCTTCCATCGCGTTATAACACTCGAAAACTTTATGAAGTTTGTGGCGCCTGTTGTTTGGCCCAAAGGTATGGCAATAGATAATAGACGACAACTCATTGATTCTCATTTAGAAAAGCGTTCGATACTCTGTTACTCTTCTCGGGGTTCAGATAACAAGGGATGCAATCCTTTTGATGGAAATCCTTTCAAAGCATTTTGGGATCACTTAGGAATCAAAGAGTTCTCAAACGGATCTATATATCACTCACCACTTCTCACTGATTATACGTTTGCCAATCAATGGAATCAAAAGTTTAAAGATATAAAAGTCTTAGCGTTTGTGGGTAAGACTCAGCTAACATCTCCTCATTTGATTATCTATGTTCTATGGACAGGCGCTCCATCGGCTTTCCCAACAAATTCAGAAGCGGTTAAAATACAAAAATATATAAATTTATCCGAAAAAGTGATAAAATCAGGTGAAAGGTATCGACAGAATAGAGGCTTCGCTCGTATCCCTTACCTTGCAATCCATTTAAGGCACGGTTCGGACTGGGTTTGTGACTAACCCTTCAAACTCTCAAATATGAATGAATTATTGGATTTTGTAGATAAAAGCGTGTGATTTACTCCATGAAAATCCTGATTTGCGTCAATTGTTTTCATCGACTCAATGTTCTCCTCATAAGTCAAAGCCATTGCCTTTTGAACTCTGCTTTCCATCGTTTGATTCAATCGTTGAACAAATTGAAGACATACTCAAAGAATCAGAAATTAAAGACAAAATACAGACTATTTATATCGCAACCGATAATAACAACGAAACCCTTTGGCAACAAATTCATAAAAGGCTAACAAATATGACAATCATTACACCGACGGCGACCTATTCCTCTTCGGGTCAAATTTCTGTAACAAAGTCACCCAGTTTGATTCAAGACATCTATTTGCTGAGTTATGCCAATCAGTTCATAGGTAATTGTATTTCATCTTACAGTGCATTTGTGTCGCGATATCGCACTTATAACTTACATTTCGGACAAATGACTCAATTCTTTTGCGAACAACTTTTAAATGAAAGCTTATATTCAATAAAAACTGAACTTTAATTGACTTAATAAGTGTGATAACAATTCTCCTTAACATTAACCAAGTACATTCTAACCCGCTTATAATCACTTCGTTGGGGCCGACGAATTCAGGTGATAATAACCGAAAGTGATAATAAGCGGTGAATATCTTTTTAAAAGTAGTAGCATTTTAAAATTACATGACAA
>JAQIWF010000616.1:0-17037 GCA_034694965.1 Ceratozetes gracilis
AGATATGCCACAAAATTTGTGGACATAATTGTTGTACAAAAAGTACACATAACCATAGCAACGATGACATCAGTGTTGTTTGTGTCGTTCCTCACAATAATAATGGACGACATTATAATATGTTTTGTTTAAAGTGTTTGTGAATATTGTCTTTGTTTCAGAAGAAATCGTTGTATGGATTCCATTGTTGTGTTCATCAACTCTTCACAAGAGGTATGTTTTGAGTCATTGTTTTGTGAATTAATTTGTATTTCGATTGTCTTTGTCTTCAATTCCTTTGTTGTGCCTCTTATGACACGTCATTGCTTTTGGGGGCAATCACGTGACAAATGCGGTTCTGACCAGTTTTTCCATTGTCTTGAAATCCATTGATTTAAATCAAATCATTTATCTCTTAATCTCTTCTATTCATCACTGGTTTACCCCATAATAGAGACAAAGAAATGGCCGAACGATGACATCAACTCATCGATAGTCAGTCTCTCACTAATGACTACCAATTGTTTCGATGAACTCAACTCTCATCTCAACCGACTATTGAGAGGACACTCAACGATGACATCACAGGTCGACTGTCTTCTCTCTGACCACTGGTTTCAATGATAACTGTCGGTCCACTCATTCGACCCCTCATTCAACCCAACCCCACCAACCACGACTTGTGTGGCGACCACTTGAATTACAACTATTAGTCAGACTTGAAGTAAACCACAAATCAATTGATTGAAACATTTTATTCATAAAACTATTGTCAAAATTTATTGATTAGAAGGGGTTTCCCTTTAAGTTTATCTTAAACTTTAATAAATGAATTTGAATATCAATAAAGTCTATGATTACTTGTCTTCTAAATCATAGGACAATATAGGGCTCAACCACTTCTCTATAATGTCAACGGACTGACCCTTTTTGTTAGCGTAGTCTTTGATCTGATCGGACTCTACTTTTCCGACCGCAAAATATGAGGATTTTTGATGTGAGAAATACAGACCACATGTGGACGCGGCCGGTGTTATGGCCAAAGACTCAGTCAGTTCTATACCAGTGTTTCGTTTGACATCCATAAGACGCCAAATGGTTTCCTTCTCTGTGTGGTCGGGTTGACTCGGATAACCAGGTGCTGGACGTATGCCATCGTATTTGACTTTAAGTAAGTCATTCACTTCCATATTTTCGTCACTACTATATCCCCAAAACTCTGTTCTAACTCTTCGATGCATTTCCTCAGCAAAGGCTTCGGCGAATCGATCGGCGATGGCTTTTGTCATAATATCCCGATAGTCGTCGTTGTCTTTCTTGTACTCATCGCACAACTCTTTGCAGCCAAAGCCAGCGCTCACTACAAACAGTCCGATATAATCAGTGACTCCACTTTCAATCGGAGCAATGAAGTCAGCAATTGATAGATAAGGACTGTCGTCGTGGGAATCCTTTTCTGCCTGTTGTCTGAGACCATAAAAAGAGGCCAAACGGTTACCGTCTTCATCAAAAAGTGCGATTTCATCATCTGAGACAGTGTTAGCCCTATAGAAGCCGATCACTCCTCGCACCTCAAGAAGATTCTGATCAATCATTTCATCGATCATTTGATTCGCTTCTTCGAACACTTTTTTAGCTTCAGTTCCAACTGTCAAATGGGATAAAATTAATTGAGAATAAACTGGTAGTCATATCGAAGCCAAACCTCTTTCATCTTCAAAAATTCGAGGAAACCCTCTGTTAGGATATCTTCCTCTTAACTGCCAGACATCGAAGAAAGGCTTCCAATCAATATAATCGACTAATTTTCTCATATCATAATTCGAGAAGACTTTTGTTCCGAAAAATTTTGGAGTAGTTATGTCCGACTGCTTGAAATCAATCTTTAGTTTGCGTTGTCGGGCCCTCTCTATTGAGAGGTAAGTCCTATCCCGAAGAGATTCGTAGTGGTCTTCACGAATCATGTCGTAGTCGTCACTCAAGTCATCTAAAAACTCTTCTCTTAATTTGTTATCCAGAAGTCGAGAACAGACGACAACACTCTTAGAGGCGTCCAAAACATGAACAGTGGGTTCACTATAACGGGGAGCGATCTTTACCGCTGTGTGGCGTCTAGAAGTAGTCGCCCCACCGATTAGAAGCGGCACTTTGAGGCCTCTCCGTTCCAGTTCTTTGGCAACAAAAATCATTTCGTCGAGCGATGGAGTGATGAGACCACTCAGGCCTATGAGGTCAGCCTTCAGCTCAACTGCCGTTTCAATTATCTTATCGCATGGCGTCATAACTCCTAAATCGATGACATTATAGTTATTACACCCGAGAACTACGCCCACAATGTTTTTGCCGATATCGTGGACATCACCCTTAACTGTGGCCAAAACAATAGTTCCGGAGTGACTCACTTCAGAGCCAAACTTCTCATTTTCCATAAATGGGATCAGATGTGCGACAGCTTTCTTCATAACTCGAGCAGATTTGATCACTTGAGGCAAAAACATCTTTCCCTCACCGAAGAGGTCGCCGACGATACCAATTCCGTTCATAAGTGGGCCCTCTATTATGTTGAGGGGTCGCGGATAAGAACTAATGTTTTGTCGACACTCCTCCACATCGGCCACAATGTTAGCATCGATTCCTTTGACTATTGAATGCGAAAGTCTTTCTTCAACTGACTGTTTGCGCCAATCCTCGACTTCAGTAACAGTTTTATCACTCTTTCCATATTTCTGGGCGTATTCTAAAAGCCTTTCCGTTCCGTTCGGGTCTTTATTCCAAATGATATTTTCGCACATCTCTAAGAGGTTGGGCTCGATATCTGTATAAAGTGGAAGACATCCGGCATTTACGATACCCATAGTTAGTCCGGATTTGATGGCATGATATAAGAATACCGAATGCATAGCTTCTCGTATTTTATCCATTCCTCTGAATGAAAAGGAGAGGTTGGATATCCCGCCACTGATTTTAGCTCCAGGACAGGACGCTTTGATCTTCTCAGTGGCTCTGATGAAATCCATGGCATATTCGTTGTGCTCTTCCATTCCGGTGCCAATCGTTAGTATGTTTGGATCGAAAATGATATCATTTCTATTAAAGCCAACCCTCGGGCCGACCAGAATTTGATAACTTCTGTTACAAATGTTTACTTTTGTGATTTCATCGGCTGCCTGTCCCGACTCGTCGAATGCCATTACAACTACAGCGGCACCGAATCGTTTAATTAATTTGGCCTTTGAGACGAACTCGTCCTCCCCTTCCTTGAGACTGATTGAGTTGACGATACACTTTCCCTGAGCGCACTTCAGTCCCGAATGGATTACATCAAAATTGGAGGAATCGATACAAAGTGGAACTTTGCAAACATCGGGTTCGGTGGCAATCAAATTAAGGAAATGTGTCATCTCTTTCTTGCTGTCCAGCATTCCCTCATCCATATTAATGTCGAGCACCTGCGCCCCCATTTCCACCTGAGTCTTAGCTATTTCTAGGGCTTCGCTATACTTCTTCTGACGTATAAGTCGGGCGAAAAGTTTACTTCCGGCGACATTACAGCGCTCACCGATATTCACAAATAGAGACTCTTTTGTCCAAATGAATGGCTCCAAACCCGACAAATAAAACTTATCCTCAGATTCTTTATTAATAGTTCGTGGCTTCACATCCCTGACAACGGACGCAATTTCTTTGATATGATCAGGTGTTGTACCACAACAACCGCCCACAATATTGACCAAACCGTCGGTTGCAAAACCTTTGATATGTTGTGCCATTATTTGTGGTGTTTCGTCGTATTCGCCGAACACATTGGGAATACCAGCGTTTGGGTAACACAACACATATTTATTTGTCGCAAATTTGCTCACATTTTCGATGAAGACCCTCATCTCTGCGGCACCCAACGCACAATTCAGGCCAATAGCTACCGGTTCCCCATGAGATACACTTACAATAAATGCTTCTGTTGTCTGTCCGGACAGAGTTCTGCCACTCTTGTCGACAATAGTACCTGATATGAAAATTGGGACTTTCAAGTGCGGTAACTCATCAAAAATGGAGTGAACGGCAAATAAGGCAGCCTTCGAGTTAGCCGTGTCTATAATGGTCTCTATCAAAATTAAGTCAACCCCTCCCTCCAACAGACCCAAAGTCTGTTCCCTATAAGCGGTAACCAATTCATCCCATTTGATATTACGAAAGGAAGGGTTTTCCACTTGTGGTGATATTGAGAGAGTTTTATTGGTCGGCCCCAAAGCGCCGGCAACAAACTTAGTGCCACCGAATTGCTTTTGGTACTCATCACAAGCCTTGCGGGCTATAATCGCCGACTCCTTATTAATTCTATAAACTATATGTTGGCACTCATAGTCTGCCTGTGCTATTGTAGTGGCGCTAAACGTATTGGTCTCTACGATGTCGGCACCACTTTTCAAATATTCCAAATGAATGTTAAAAATGATGTTCGGCTGAGTTAATGACAAAATATCATTATTTCCTTTCAATGGTTTGGAGTGAGCGGTGAATTCTGTGCCCCTATAGTCCTCTTCTTGTAATTTATGCCTTTGAATCATAGTTCCCATCGCACCGTCAATGATAAGGATGCGCTCATTTAAGGCACTCAACAACTCTTGTGTATGGCTTCCAGACATTGTCTTATTTGTTGCAATCAATGCACTGAAAATATGCCGCAAATTGTTTGTAAACAAAACTTTGTTAAATAGGAATAAAATAATTTGCTATCAAAATATTACTAAACTTTGTCTTAACAGAAAGGAGAGAATATTTGCAATTTTGCTCTTTTTATAGACTCGATAAATGACATGTGATTTGCAATTGATTTTCCCTTTAGATTGTCTCTTATCAGCGCTTAAGAAAGTGATCGAAGTTTTCCTTTGAATAATGTTTATAATATGTAAATGCATAAGTTGTGCAAGAGTATCATGTCAATTTATTATGTTTTAGAAATTCTTCACTTTTATTATTCTTATAGAAAACAATTGGTTTCATAATTCTTGAGATTCTGTAACTCACAAATTATCTCTGATTTTTGAAGTTACTCACAAATTGCCCTTGTATCAAAGTATCAAGACTAAATAATTAATATCACCGTTGAATAACCTTGAAATATAAATTACATTTAGCCTAAGCCACAAGAGGGAAGTCTAGCCACTGAACACATCAATCAGATTTAGTAATCAGTAATTTATATTGAGTTTAGTAAATGACAGTCATTTCAAACTTGTAAGCTTCAATAGAGTACAATGTAATAGAACTGGTAGATGGACTTTGAACTGTAAACTAAATGTATAAACTTTGTTATTTTAAAGTATAGTGCATCTGATGAGTATACTTTTAATTCATCAAGTTTATTCATTTTGCCTCTAGTCCAAAGGTCATATATTAGTTCGATTGGATTAGTGATCAATTTAAGCACATTTACAATGCATTAGAAAATCAATCTATTCTTACATAAATTGTTGTCATGAGTGTGATTGGCATTAACTAACAAATTAAGACTTTATTACCTTGAAACTTTGTAAAGTCGTTCAACCAAAATGTGATGTAAGATTTGAAGCAAATTGCAGAAAGTTGAGCAAGGATTATTATTGAGTTAGTTTACAAGATAATCACAAATGAGATCACTTTTTGTTGGCTCACTATTTAATTGAATTAACTCTTAAAACACAATTAACTTATTAAACACAAACGACCGGTTCATCAGATGTTAATTAATAGCTCCACTCCTGAAAGGCCTAATCATTAACTTATGAGATAAACACAATAATTGAGTAAAGTTCTAACTGGCTATTCAAACATGGTTATATTGATGACATACTGTATTGCTATTAGAAATGTTGAAAATATTTGTGAATCACAAGTTGTGATGTGAAAAATGAGTGACCAAAACAAGTTTATGCAAATTAGGCGAAATGAGATGACTATGTTATCTAAAAATTGATCTCCAATTAGGCTATACATCAAATACAACAGCAATTGATTGCCGCAGAGAATAGATTTGTGGGAAAATGAGTGAGAATTAAGTGAAACAATTGTTTTGAGTCAAACAAAATGAGACGTAACTTATGTCTCACTTTTGTTGTGTTTCTCAATGTTTACAAAACAAACAAAATATTAATTGACTTTAATTTTGATTCGGTTTTAAATCCCATTTAAGTCGAAATAATGCCATCAATCGGGCAGTGGTTGGGTTTGGAGAAAGTCAGAAGACTTTACCAATTAGTCAAACATAACGGTGGGATTCGTGGCTCCTTTTACAAAGTGTACAGGTTAGTTTATATTTTATTCACTCATTTTAATTTAGTTTTGTTTACCACAATTGGGCACAAAATACGGGTTATTTTTGCTATAATTTCCGTTATTTTATGTTTATTTTGCAAATAATTTGAAGTAATTTATAACATAATTTCCTGTAATTAACAAAACAATTTGTGGTCAGAATGGATGACCTAAAGATGGGAACATTGGTTGGAACCGACAAATACGGCAATAAATACTATGAGAACAACGAGTACTTCCACGGAAGGAACCGATGGGTTGAGTACTCAGATGACGCCCATCTGGACTACGATGCCTCACAAATCCCCTCTGAATGGCACGGGTGGATACATTACTCCACAGATATAACCCCCTCTCAAAAGCCTCCCATTCAGCACAAGTGGATGATAGAGCACACCCCCAACTATACGGGCTCTCCTATGCAGTACGTGCCCTATAGTACCACCAGAGAGAAGGTGAAGACTTGGGATAAATCATTGCCACAAACGGATGTCAAACAATTGAAATAATAGTTTCATTCAAATTCTGTTTGTTTTGCGCTCTGTTTATGAGTTTAGTTGTAATTTAGTGACAAAATTATATTTAAAATAAATATTTCGTTCAAATCCTATAATTCAATGCATTTGCTTTTGGAGACTATATTCAGAACTTGTTTTCAATTCTCATCAAAATCTCTGAACTGATTCTCAAAATTCCCAACGAATTAGTCAAACGTTAAATAATTTTAAGTTATCTTTCAAATCAATGAAAACAAGTTTTTTGATTGGATTTTATTTTTCAAAATACAAAGTCTTTTGATTTCAAAGTCTGGAAAAGCAATTAAATTATTAAATGAAAAATGTTTTTGACTAAACAAACACTCGAAACATGAGATGATATTTAACGACAAAAACAATATTGAAATCATTGACAGAAATAATAGTTCTGTAAATAGAGTTCACATCAAATAAAGTGATAATAAATGTTATAAAAATTGTTTGAATACTTCTCTGATTTAAATATTTGTTTTTTGTTTTGCTTTGATGTGTTCTTCCCCTTCCTCTCATCCCTTACCACCCGATCCACAAAATTCCTATTTGTGATTAAATTCTGGGATTAAGTATTGGTAACCAAAATATTCAATCAATCATTGGTTGCTTTGAGTCGTGTTAACAGAGATATAAAGAATAACATTGTTTTGAGAAATTCATTTGAAATGATTTTCATTTTAATCAATCGATAAGAAGAGTCAAGTCTTTCACACTTGAACTTTGAATTGATATTCATTTGAATTTCTTTTAAAGGAACGTAAAAACAATTGAAAGGAAGAAACAATTTTTGAAAATTGTTTTTATATAATAAATCTATAGATCTATTGAAGTGAACAAAGTTTTTGACAAAAATGAATGCTTTTCTGATATGTGTGTCAAGTTTTTTAGTGATCGGTAGCATTGCCTCCGATATCATTGCTTCGGAGTTAACCACAGGTAACAGAACTGCGATTTTTATGCAATTTAGAAGTTTCTTATTAAATATTTGTTTCAGAGTTTAGTGTGACTGATGAGGCTTTTGATGAAAGCCCTGTCGGTTCCAACAAATGCTCAAAGAAGTGCTCGCAAGAGATTGAAGGCCTTAAGAAGAATATCACCGAACTTTTCGCGGCGTATAAGACCCTTCAGTCCCAATTGGAACACCTCAACCAACACATGTCTTTTCATGAGAAGGCTCTCAAACATATCGCTATTTGGGGCCACAAACCTCATCCACACAATGATAAGACCCCAAAAGAAAATAACCAAGATAGTGCTCGCAATGAAAGTGCACTTAATGAGGAACAAAACCAAGATCTAAATCGAAGTATGAGAGGACAGTCTAACCATCATCATCTACATGATCACCGTCACCAACACCATAATCACCAGCCCCATATCCATCGACCACATGGTCATGTTCACAACCATCACCACCACAACTGTGGTCAAACCCCTCCCTGCCAACAGGGGGGTCAAAAGGGCAGTCAAAATGAAGACATGAATAAGAAAATCGGTAATATTAAAGATAATACTAAAGACAGTTCTGAAGAATCGTCAGAAGAAGAGACAAAAGTTTCAATGACTACAGTTATGCCGAATTCTGAGCTCGACGTTAATGAAAGTAGTGCTTTGATTAACTCGAAAACCAATCCATCGGAAGGCTCTCCCAAAAAAGTCCATTTATTTAAACCTTCAGTTAAAGAACAGCTGTACTTTCAGTCGATGCAAACCGAGTTTAAGGAGTGGTTCTCTAATATGTTGAATGATATCCATCACAATCACGAAAGAGTCGACCGATCAGATAATGGCATCAAAATTGACAGACGTTTGGGTCAGTCAGCAATCGATGAGATGGAAAATGCATTGAATTCTGAGGACTTAGTATTCGCGACCTGTAATGTCAAACCCAACCGACACATCACTCTTCTTAACCAACAGGACGTGGAGGGGACTATCAATTTGTGGCAACTCAAGCATAATAGGGGTCCCCTCCATATGCATATTAAACTAAAGGGTTTCAAAGTGCATAACCACGAGGACAGCCATAAACATAACGATCATAATGTAAGACGAGTCAGAGAATCAATTCTATTGCCCGTTGAGGTAGAACCTGACGACACGACACCACCCGTCGGAGCTTCCCATAGCCATGGTTTCCACGTTCATGAGTTTGGAAATATGTCACGCGATTGTCAGTCTGTGGGCAGTCACTACAACCCCCTGAAGCTGTCCCACGGGGGACCCTATGATGTGATCAGACACGTCGGAGATTTGGGAAATATTCGTTGCGATCAAAATGGAGTAATTGATTCTGAGTTCAGTTACAGTCATATATCACTTACAGGACTTCATAGCATTATTAATAGATCTCTTGTGGTATGTTTAAGTTGTGCATCATTAAGTCAACTCAGAGACCACTTCTTTATAGCACTTCTTAATATTACTTTTAATTTGTTCGTAAAAATTGCCTCCAATTAGATCCACAGCAATGTTGACGATTACGGTCGTAATCCTAACAGTCCTTCGAGTGTAGAGACGGGCAGCTCAGGCGTCAGAATCGCCTGTTGTGTTATTGAAGAAGTGAAAGAACTTCCCAAAGAAGTAGACTCTCAAAGTAGTATCGGATCCGTTGGAAGTCCAGTAATTACATCAAAGCGAAGAAGAGACACATCGGCGCCAATACATGTTAACACAAATCGTTTCGTGGACTCGACTTTGGGTGAAATCCTCAAAAAGATGAGAAATCATGAGAACCGTGAATACAAGACAATTGAATTCAATTAAACACATTTCACAAAACAAATGTAAATCATATCTCAAAACATTTAAGACAATCAAAAGTATTTCAAAAATTATTTATTCGAAAATTGTAACCAAAATTGAATTAATTTTCGGTATAATTTAATAAAACAAATTTTAAGGAAAGAAATGTTTTTTGAGAAAATCTTTATTTTAATTTAATATCAATCGGGAAATGAATGAACAGTCGATAAAATGTTGGGAAAGTCTGTTAATAATGAATACAAAGAGTGAGTTCTCGAGAAAACTATTGAAAAATAATGCGACGATAAAACGATAAAAGAAGTCTTCAAAACATTACATTTCTTTCGTTTTCTTCAAAAAACAATTAAAAATTCATTTAAATACCAAAAAGTGTCTGAAATAAAGAAATGAAATTCTGAGGCAAATGAGAGAGACTTAGAAGACGAGAGAAATTTATAATAATTTGTATTAAATTATCCGATAAAACGATTTGTTAATCATTTCATTCGAAAACACTTTTAATATATATTATTAATAAAAATGAAAACCAAATGTTTGTATGGATTATAATATCAGCGGAAATGATGACATCGAAGTGGCGACTGAGAGACCCGTCGTCTAGAATCGGGACCGGATATAGACGGCCGCCACGTCGTGTTCACTGTATCCCAAATGTTTCGCGTGTTTGAACACCTCATTAGTGGACGCCGTTATCGGAATCGGATGTTCGTAGACCTCTGCCAACTGGAGGGCCAGTCGCAGGTCCTTTTGCATATGCGTTAACGGCATTTCTGTGGCGAACCCCCCGTCAATCATAGCCTTTCCTTTTGATATCAGTGTTTGACAGTTAAGTGGAGATAGCGATAGGACTTCCAATAAATCTTTTTGTGATAAACCGGTTCTATCGGCTAAAGCCATGCTTTCGGCCAGAGATCCGATTAGGTTTCCATTGAGCATAGAAACCACCAAATTCATTTTGGAGGCGTCCCCCACCTGTCCTCCCAAATAGAACGCGTGTTTACTAATCGCTTGGAAACACGAATTGCATTCGTCGAACAAAGACTTATCTCCGGCCACAATAAGTGTCAGATTTCCCTCTTCTGCCTGAAGCTTACCGCTCCCAATCAGTGGCGCCTCAAGATATCGACCCCCTCGGGCCAGAATGGCTTCCGATATATCATTACTGGTGTCGGCGTCTATTGTCGTCATTTCGACATAACCTTTGGTCGAACGTATTTCGGCTAAAATACCACAATTTCCGAACACTATCTCTTTGACGGCGTGTGGATCAGCTAAACACGAGAAGATGATATCAGAGGCGGCCACCACATCGGCCGGAGTGGTTGCCTTCACAGCCCCCGCCTTAACGAAATCTTTGCATTTACTCGGAGTTCGGTTCCAAATAGTGACGGAATGCCCGGAATTCAGTAAATTCTTAAGCAATCGCTGACCCATAAGACCCAAACCAATGAATCCAAACTTAAGACTTGAGGGCCGTATGGTCTTAGACTTGGCTGAGATGGCCTTCATATCCACTTCCGACTGTTCGTTAGCGCTGGTGTTGTTTGAATCCAACAAATATTGTGAAGTTCGGGCCAAAAGATTACGTGCGGCTGATTTGGCCGGAGATTTGGTGGTCACCGACTGGGAGTTCGTATTCTCTTCAGTTGAGACGGTTTTTGCGCGTTTTGTTGGGGGAAGGGGTGGCTCTTCATCAGTGGTGGCCGGAGTCGTGGCTTTTGCTTTACTCGCCTTTGATTTAAAGGGCGTCCGACTGTAGTCACGTTGGGTTGTGGTCGGGACGGCCGACGAAGAGTTGGCCGGAGTGCTGGCCTTCTCTTCGGCCGCACTTTTATTACCCGTAAAAATGGTCGCAATTTCTTCATCAATCGACGGGAGATTTGAACCTAAGAGTAGATAATAAAGACATCATTACTTAAATGACAATCAATTGAATCAAATAATAACTGAAATCAAAAGACAATAAAAACTGAAAGACATCTCAAAAGACGACAAAAACTGTTTGACTGATTGTGTAGTCATTTGACAGAAATGCAAACCTTTATTGTTGTCACTATTGAGTCCAGTATTGTCTTTGTCTGCACTCTTATCAGTGGAAACAGTGTTGACATTAGAATTAGTGGACAACAAACCGATACCTGTGTTAGTGTTAGCAGGACTTCCGGTGTCACCCGTTTTGATGAACTCTTCGATCTTCTCAATGGCCTCTTTGAAGGCATGACTTTTGTTTAGTTTACAGTTTTGTTCTTTGAATTCCACGTATGGTTTGATAGCGTCCTCTTGAATCCAACCGAAGTTATTGGAGCCGAAGAAGTAAACGCATTGAATCGACTTTTGGCGCAAATTTCCCGGAGGTTTTGGCGATCGTAAGTTAGTCTGAGAGCCGTCCACTATCTTTCCCGGCCACGGACTAAAGCCCTTCATCTTCGCCCAAACGAGGTCTCCGATCGCGAACTTCGGACCAGAACTGGAGGCCATTGTCTTTGTGTCGACACAGCGATCGGTTACCACTTTATTGATTGAATCGACGCTTATTTTAAGCTTTTTTAACAATTTTACGGCAAATAACCGCTGTTTTGATGTTTTGGCGGAACAATAGATTTGATGCAAAACCAAAATGGATGACAAGAAAGTGCCGCCGTTTACAACCGGTTGGTATACATTCACATCAATTACGTCACCAATTCACCCAATCACTAAATATTCAATTTTAGCAATCTACCTTGCTATATCTATGCTATTTTGGTCTACCATAGTAGTAAATTATGTAACCAAGTGTAAATTAGTGTTGAATTTTGTAAATCCTTCTTAAATATAGTTATAACAAAGTGGTAAATATAGACAATAACGACGTTATTGATTGTCAATTAGACTACTGTTGAAAGCGTCGATTTTGGGTCAAATCATGTAAATGTGTTAAGTCTTCCTCTACTCTACTGTGAGTTAATGGGTTCTTACCCTTCAGTCCTGCCTTTGATTACTGTGACTCACATTTGTTATTAGATTAAGTGCACAGAAATAGTTGATTTGTTTGTGTGGTTTGAATGTAAGACGTGTCACGTCATCCCTTTTACCCAATTTATCACAAAATATCATATTTTGCTAATATTTCAAATGCCGTCTTTTTTACCGATTTGTTTGAAGAATATTCACATTCACTTCAATCACATATTTCTTGAAAAATAATTATCAAAAAGTGTTTAATTAGTGAACACTTATTGCAACCAATAGTCTAATCGCATAGCCATTGGTTTGGGTAAAAATGGGCGGAGTCTCTGCTTAGGCTTTTATTTATCGTTGATTGCATAACACTTATTACAGTCAAACCCCGTTTTTGTCAATTGACAGATTTAATTTGTTAGCAAAATTAATGAATCATTTATAAGTTTCTTGATAAATCAAGTTTGCAAAAAATATAAGACATTCAAATATTGTAGATTCTTATGCATAATCTTGGTAAAAATTAAGCTCTTGATCAATGAGAGGTTGGATTGATGTAGACTTTCCTGTATAACAATTGTTAGTAAACTTTTTTTTTGAAATTTGACACAAACTGGTCTGGGATTACATAATCTGTTAGTTATTTACCTTTCATTCACTTATTTATTGATTTCAATCATTTGATTGTATTTAAGACGAAATGAGTTCTGAGACTAAGACTTGTCTTCCAATCATATCATGGGTTCAAAAGATAGCGGTTTATGAGACAAAAAGTGTGAGTCTTTTGCTTCAAAACTTGGATCAGACTTTTGACACAATTATCTCCTTATCAGACGATTTACATAATCGGTTCGAACAACACTCAGACCAGGTTTCGGGTCCTGAAGATCGATAGAACAGATTACAGGGAACTGATTGTAATCGATGACAGACTTGAATACACCCATCAGGACATCAATCAGATATTGAAGAGCATTCCCGGCGCTAATAAGGCCATGAAGTCGACCTCACAGTCCGGTCCCAACCGAACCATATCTGCCTTCGGAATCGTTGGATTCGTCCGTTTCTTAGAAGGATTTTATTTAATTCTGATAACAAAGCGGCGAAGAGTCGCACAGTTGGGTCATCACTGCATCTATAAGATAGAGGACACACATATGATATACATTCCGAGCGAAACCGATAAATCAAGTGATGAACTCAAGTACTATAAGATGTTCCAAAACGTGGACCTGTCCTCAAACTTCTACTTTAGTTATTCATATGATTTGAGTCATACCTTGCAATACAATTTGAGTGAAACAGTTCTTCACAACCATAAGACTGATTACAAGAACTCATTCGAAACGCACACCATTTGGGAAACCAGTGATCTCATTGAAAGTGAGGCACAGAATAGCTATTTGGGAGGCGTCAGAGCGAAGCCTGACTTTAAATATGTTTGGAATCAGTATTTGTTACAATGGGTTGACTTACATCCCGATTGGGTTCTTCATATTTGTCACGGGTTTGTGGCTCAGACTAATATCAGTGTCTACGGGCGACCCATTCACGTGACACTCATAGCCAGACGGTCCCAGAAGTTTGCCGGCACTCGATTTCTCAAGAGAGGGGCTAATTGTGAGGGCGATGTCGCCAACGAAGTGATAACCGAACAAATAGTGACCGACGCGAGTGTCTCCTCTTTGACTCATGGCTTCTATACATCATTTGTTCAAATGAGAGGTTCTATCCCTTCGTATTGGTCTCAAGATATCTCGAAGATGGTTCCAAAACCTACCATTCAATTGGATATTGTGGACCCTTTCTATGAAGTGGCCGGACGTCACTTCAATCAACTGCTTCACACTTATGGTTCGCCAACTATTGTCTTAAATTTAGTGAAACGTCGAGAAAACAAACCCCACGAAAGCGTTTTGAGCAACGAATTCATTTCCACCGTTTCATACCTCAACCAATTCCTACCTCCAAAATACCAAATAGAGTACATCCCCTTCGATATGGCGCGCATTAATAAACTAAAGGACGCAAATGTCATGACCCGATTGGCTGAGATTGCCTACTATACCCTCAAACAGACGGGTATATTCCAGAGCAAAGGCACGTGTCTTAACCAACACCCGAATAAGTGTTTTATCCAACGCGACAAACGAACGTTAGGGGGCTTTCGGCTCAGTTCAGGTGGTATTCATCAGACAGGGATCGTTCGCGTCAATTGTGTTGACTGTTTGGACCGTACGAACACCGCTCAGTTTGCATTGGGTAAAGTGGCGCTGGCCTTCCAACTCTACTCTCTTGGAATTCTGCCCAATCCTGAGCTCGAGTTTGAATCGGACACCGTTCGGATGTTGGAAGAGCTGTATGAAGATCACGGCGACACTCTTGCCCTTCAATATGGAGGCTCACAACTCGTCCATCGAATCAAAACATATAGAAAAATAGCTCCGCTTTCGTCACACTCTCGGGATATAATGCAAACCCTTTCCCGTTATTATAGTAACGCCTTTTCGGACGCAGAGAAACAAAATGTTATGAATTTATTTCTTGGAGTTTTCAAAGCATCAAAAGGAGCGCCCATTTGGGACTTGTATACCGATTTTTATCTCCACAACACTTTGGCGGCGGGAAAGCTATTTATCAAATGTGAAAGCAGTCACTACACTAAGTGGTGGAGCGATCAGACTGTCCGATGCTTACCACGATCTGCACTCGAAGTATATAAAGGAAGTCCCGATTCAGTCATGTGTTTGACTAAAGACTCTGAGGCTAAGGACGAACGCATTGATGGATATTATGAACAATACCGTCCCTATGAGTTAACTGTCTTCTCAGACACCCTTTCCTTTCATATTCCAAACAGTTGTAAAGATTTTATGCCGAACTTCACCGCCGATTATAGCCCTTTCAGTGTCCGGTGTAGACCTGGAAAACGTCGCGAATCACTGATGGGTTCCACTGGTTCTAAGATCCCGCCCCCAAACCCTTCTGTATCGGGAAGAGCATCCACTTCCAGCACAAGTAGTGAAATCGAGAGTGATTCAGATGAAGGGGATGAGTCCCCCACAGAATTTCCCAATTCTAATGACAGCTCTGATGACGAAAAATTATCTCAAAATAATAGTTACGGTTCACCCCATCGGTCACTGGATATGGGACTCATCTCTTTTAAAAGATATGGTTCTCTAATACGAAGACCCGAACAAAAAGCTGTCGAACTCTACAGTAATTACATAAATATTGGCCGAAATGCAGGAGAAATCAGGGAATCGGATAATAGTAAAGCCAACAAAATGATTGCCAATTCGAGCGAATACTCCGACACTTCCTTCTCAGTTAAACCCCCGAAAGTATCCAAAACTAGTTTAGATGTCTATAAAAATTACATTCGTTTGGGAAAAGTCGGGTTCACTAAAGTATCGGACGATTCGTTGAAAATATATTTGAATTACATTCAAAATAGGGATAAGTGTTAACACAATTCCCGACTTTAATCATGTTTTAAGTCATTCAAACTGTGATTTCGATAATTGTTTTCAGATTTATTTTAATTTATTAAATATTTAATGATTTTATAAACTTTTGGACCAAAAAAACAAAAGAATGAGAGGAAGTAGAAAATAAAAAGTTATGATTCAATTTTATTGCTAGATATGAGTCAATTGTAATCATATAATGAAAGGTAAATATCATTAATAAGAGAAAACTTTGCAAAAGATGTCTGTTTTTAATCAACAAATGTCGCAGCAGTGGTGATGATGTCTGGGATGACCGGCTCTTAATCTCCTCTTTTATTAATTATTATCAACTCTTCGATAATTAACTTAAGAATAAGTATTAATAGAATAAGAATTCAATTATGAAAATAAAATATTTGAAGAACTATACAAACAAATCATAATTTTAAATATAAATAATAATTAATTCTTTAAATATCCTCTTTTCCTACGGCGCCGCTTCTGTCTGTCGGGGTCTGTGATGATTCTGGCGGTCCTATGTATACGAACGGGTGACCTAAACCTCTGCGCGAGAGGCACTTTTCCTGTCTCTTGATTGATCTCATCGGCGTAGTCCTCGTCGATTGGATTGTTATCGGAATCGCTTCTCTTCTCCAGAGAATCGGTGAACTCATCCTCAGTGTCTGCTTCAGGCGTGTCTGTGGTATCAGTTAATGGTTCTGCTTGAATGGCTCCACTTCTCTTAATAGTTCCCTCATCTGTATTAGAACTGATTCTTTTGGATTCCCAGTTGTGGTCATAGATGTTCTCATTGAGTGGATAATGAGTAGGACTATCCCCACACTTACAACGAACGCAAATATTAAAATTGAAACAATAGCTAATAAACAGAATCATTTGATTCACTCACCTGGACATTGTGCCACCAGTCGCATACAAATAGAGCTTGGTTAAACATTGTTCCATTTGGACAGAGGAAGGAGTTCTTACGCCCTCCCGTTTGGCAAATGTGGAATACCTGCAGAATTGATGATTTCATGAATAATAAATTTATAATTAAAAATCATTGTCAG